>JXPG01034957.1:0-15980 GCA_001015175.1 Megaselia abdita
AAAAAAAAAGAAATTTCACAAAACTAATTTATTAGAACTTTTTCGAAAATGCAATTAGTTAATGTTCTATTAAGATTTCTTCTTAAGCGTTCTTTAAAAATTTGATTCCACTTTGTAAAGAGTTATTCTTCATTTTTGCCTTACAAATCTAGATCATAGGACTTTATAGAGTCAATACAAAATTCTGTTAAAAAAACCATACAATTACAAAACCTTTAGCAAAAGAACTTAATTTAAATAAAAACAATATACAATAAAAAACATTCCTATTTCAATATTCGAAAACCAATCATTATTAAAATAACCGTTCGGAGTTCCAAAAACCTTAAGACCAAACTTGGAAAAAAACCTACTCAAAAAGTCTACAAAAATCAATACAAAAAAACCAAGAAGACCACAAAACAATGCCAAAGAAATTTTGAAAATTTAAATTATTTTAAAATTTGTCGTCAGAGAGTAAACTCTTATTTATTTTTATATTGTCGTTAATTATTTAAATTATTTAATTTCGAAAATTAATCGTTGTTATTTTTAAAATTACCGGTTTTACTAAAATTTCGAGTTTGAATACAGTTTCGCAAAAATGTCCAGTAATAGAGAACCGACATTTCAGCTGTACTTCCGAATGGCTCGGAATGCAGCATTCGAATTGCCTGATGAGTTAGATCGCATCAAAGCTCTCAAGTGGATTAAGAAAATCGACGATGAGAAAAACGAAACCGCTATCAACACTAGGGACCATGCGATTTTGTTACTCTTGCACTCCTTACATCGTAAGCAGTTGGTTGGCCCATTTGAGAGAATGCCCGAAGACGGTAGGGGTTTGCAGGATTACAAATGGAACATCCAACCAGATAAAATGTCAAAACTAATCATGAACAAGGAATTCGAAAAGTTTGGTCAGCCACCAATTTCTATTGAAATTTCTGGAGATCTCTGTGAAATAGTCACGTACCAGGAGATCCCAGGCTTTGGTGCCCATTTCTACTATGCCTTTTCCCCAGAAAAAATTCAAAAATGGGATAACCTAGACAAAGGCATTATACCCAAAGGTTTACTGGAGTTAAGTGTGGTTTCCAGGCCAGACTTGAGTATCTTGAGTCAAGAAGTCAACGAGAGAAAGCCGACCAGAAAAAAGGTTAGAATTGTAACCGACCATTCCGACAAGGACTTTACTGATGTCACCGTCCTTGACACTAGTGGACATCTCAAAGAAAACTTTGTAGGGGAACAACCTCCCATAGAAGGTGTAATTGATACTGAGATCCTTGAAGTTGCCAACAAACAAGGAATCCTGACTGTAGAGGAGTTGCGTCCTGACGAGGACATGGCGTAAGTATTTAAGAGACTTTTGGGAGAACTAAAATATACTGACATATTTATTTTATAAAGACCCGATGGGGACCATATTGTAGGGCCACATGTAGAGCAGGTTATGGCTGCTTCCGGAGCCTGTGAAGTGGTCGACGAGAAGAAAGCTAAAAAGATGACCAAACAAGAAAGGTTTCTTTTGAAAAAAGCTGAAGAGGAGAAGAAACAGGAAGAGAAGCGAATCGAACATGACGAAAAGAGGAAAGAAATGCTTTCAAGTCTTCCAGCTAAGTTAAGATCTAGATTGGAAGCAAAGTTCATGTCGAAAGCCCAGCAAAGGGTGGTAGAGGGTAGAAAAATGGAAGAATCACGATTGGAGCAAATCGAAAAGAGGAAGGAGTTGCTCTCAAGCCTTCCAGCTAAACTTAGAGCTAGATTGGAATGCAAATTCATTCCGAAATCCCCATTTGCTTCTTTACAAGAAAGTGAGTTTAATTTGTTTTTGTCAGAAACTTAAATATCAATTTTTCATATTTACAGTACCACAGGAACGGTTGTCGGATATTCCGGGGTCCCCAGTAGAACCCGAATACAGCTTTGATAAGTTAATTCAGAACTACAACCCAGAAGATTATGGTCCTGAAAGCACCGAAGTATGGCAGGATCCCTATGATGTTTTCAAAACCTTGCAGTGTAAGTATTGTCGTGCAAAAGGATGTAAAAGCAGAATGTAAAATAGTATAAATATAAATCATTTTAAAGCTTTTGGAATATCAAACATTTAAATATTTCTAGAAATATTTTTTTCCTGCGACTTATTTTTGTTCAATATCTTCGAGGCTTTTCAAATTTCTAAAATTTCATTCATTAAACTAATTAAATTTACACAAATGTTACTGGTTTTTGAAGCATCCAATTCAGGGAATAACAGGGGATCTTACATAATTAAAAAAAAAATCAAACTAGATAGTGGTCAGCTCTATACTCTAGAGAAGAGGGAAAACTAAAGCACTGTAGAAAAGCAGCTGGTAAACACATAAAAGCTAGTATAGTGTAGTATTCCCCGTATTAATTCGCTCATCTTCCTCCCAATAAAATAAAAAAAACTAATTAAAATTATTCCCAACCAGATGAACCACCTCAAATTGGAGAGCACTACAGAGAGGGACCAGTTCGTCTTACAGGAGCCCCATTCGACTATGGAAAATATATGACTCAAATGGAGACTGGTGTAACCAGACAAGAAATAGATGAGTTACAAAACGAATGCGCAGCGTTTTCTCCTCCTGTTTCTCCAGGATTTGACACTAGGTTCCAAGAGCGACCAGATCTTGAAATGGATTCACCGAAATTACAACTAACGGCAGAGAAAAAAGAGGAGTTGTTGAAAACGAGACGCTCAACTTTACTCGAAAGACTAAGAGAATTGAAGAGTTATCAACCAAAGCAGTTAGTTTTCGATGAAATTGATGTCGAGCCTGAACCTGAGATAGTCGCTTTTGAACGTTTCATATATGAAGAACTTCCCGATGAAGACAAGCTGGCTCCTTTGACCAACCCAGAAGTTACTCAGGAGTACATTTTCGCTGACGAAGACTTTAATCTTGAGGATCTTGCTAATATCGATGACCTTTCAAAGGCCAACTCAATCCTTGAAAGCGAAATGAATACCAGCGACATATTCAAAGAGGACAGAGTTGCTGATCCTAAAATGGTTTTCAAGGAAATTCAAGTTGACAAGGAGAGAGAAATTACACCAGCTGATGGAAGTTCACCTATGACAGGGGTTGTACGGGTCGGGAAAAGGACGCTTGAGGTCCCCGGTGAAAAACCTATTTCTCAAACATACGTAGAAGAAATAGGACAGGCTCAAGTTTTCGACGAGCAACTGCAACCAGCTGAAGTCCAAAACTTGGAAACGGCTCCAACAGCAATCGAAACAATAGCTGAGGATGTCCTTGAAAAGATTAAAGACCGGTCTTTCTTACAAAACTTGTCGCCTAAGCAGCCAACGCCAAGAGTCCTAGGAAGATGGGCTACTCAGTTCTTAGATGATGTTGAAGCTATTGAAAGAGGAGAGCAACCAACCATATCACCATATCAAGCTAGACAAATAGAGGACCCATACCAAGAGCAAGAACAACAAATTCAGACACCATCACCTATACGTAGGTTGCGTCAACAAGGCGATGAGGATCAGAGAAAATACGAAGAACTTCAAAGGAGATTCTCTAGACGTCTCGGAGACCCCGCTGATAAAGTTTCCCTTATGGAGCCTGGTGAATTTCCCTATGAAAGACCACAGGTCATGGACTGGTCTTTTGAAGATCAAGTCGCTGAAGAGCCTTTAATAGGAGCACCACCCGAGTTCCAAGAGGCCCCCTGTTTAAACCTTGAAGCTATTCAAGGATATGATCAGGTACTTGATTCCGAGTTTCATGAAATGGTTCATGGTTCTCGTGGAAGTATTATAGATGAAGAGGAAATGGCTGACATGTTCCAGGACTTTGAAGCTCCAGTTCGACCTGAATATTGTCCAACCGATAGAGGTTTCGGTGAAATTGGGTCTTTTGATCGGAGTGGTTTATCTGCAGTTGGTGATTTTTCTTTAGTCTCCGATGCAGATGTGTGTGATTCTAGTGTTGAGTTTGTCAGAGAATACCAAGATTCAGATGTGCAATATATGGGCTCAGGCATTGACTCGAGCTGTGAATTTGTGGAACAAGAATCAATTCAGTATCCGTCACCCGTTTACTACGGTCCACATAGGGACTCCTTCGAAGCTCTTAGGTTTCATAGCCCGATCCCTTCACCTATTAGTCCAGGTGAAAAAATTACACCAAGCTTTCATGGAAGGCCTTCTCAAACTCCAATAACAGCTATGAGAAAATCGCCCAGAAAAAGACTTCCGGCAAGAGCTATTTGTCCGAGAATGTCAAGAAAAGGTAAAGATTTAAGTAGAGTAAGTAGGAGATTCACTGACATACCAGAACCACCACCAACACCACCTCCATCTCCACCAAGGCCCCCATCACCACAGCCTGGTCCTTCAAAAGTTGTTGTTCCAAAGAAAAAAGTTAAATCTCTAGCAGATATGGTCAAAGGAATCAAAAAGAAGAAACCACCAACGCAGCCCACAAATCAAGGACCACCACCACTAAAGAAAGCCGAGCCTAAGAAGCCTCCTCCGAAAAAAGGGCCACCAACGAAAAAGAAGCCCGATCCAAAAACTGTTGTAAAGAACAAAGGTAAATCTCTTGCCGATCTAGTTAAGGGCATCAAACCAAAGAAAGGAGCTGCAGCAGCTAAAGAACCTCCTGGCAAGCCTGGCGTTAGCAAAACCGCTCTAAACAAAGTTGTGAAAAATGCTATGAAACAAGACGAAAAGCGTGAACCAGAGGCTCAAGAAAAAGAGGAGGATATCGTAGCAATGATTCTCGCGGAATCAGAATTCTTTAATGCTATTGCTCAGAAGCAATCAGAATCTGTTAATGAAGCGGATCTTTCTCTAATGATGCCCGATGAATACGAAGCCTATCGCCAAGAAGAAGCTAGACGTGTAGAGATGGAAGGTAGAGTACGAGCTTATAGGCAGTTGAAAGCTCAAAGAAAATTGCATGACAGGGAGCCAGAACTGTTGGGAACATGTGAACCTGTTCCTCAGATTTATGAGTATGCAGATATGGAAATTATTGAGCAGGAAGAACTTCCTGTTGGTTTGGACGAACCTTTAATATCTGCACCTGTTCCTTATGCGCCAGGATACGAGTTCGAGGAATGGGGAGAACATTTGGATGCGTTCTACGATCAGAAAATTAAGAAGAAAACATATGATGCCACTTTTGCAAAAGTTGCTGATTTCTCGAGAGAAGAAGACTTCGATATCTCTAAAATTTCGGATATTGACTTTGAAGGTGGGGTTGGGGAGCCTTGTCCTTTAGCAAGAATACTGTCAATGCCGATAGCTCCTCCAACACCTAAACACGACGATAAAGAGTTCATGATGCCCTTTGAAAAAATAGTAGAATCCGTCTCAGAAAATATTGAAGAATTAGGATTTGATGATGATTGGGCAAATATCGAAGACCCATTCTCTCCTAAGCCACCAACACCCGTATGTCCTAAACGAAGATCACCGCGACAACAGTCTCTTTTATTCGACGAGCCCTCACCAGCTAACATTTTTGTTGAAGAGGCTATCACTGAGAGTAAGCGTCAAGAAGAAATGCAAAGAGAGGCAAACATTTGTTCTACTTTTAATAGCAAATTAGATCAAATATCCGAGGTAGCTGGCGCTATTATCGATGAAGAAGAGCCCGCGTTTGACATAGATTTTGATTACCTTTCTGAAACGCCACAAGATCAAATCTGTGAACCAAAAACGCCTTCACCGAGGATGAGAGATTACACACCATCTCCTAGAACACCTTCCAGGACACCCATGGGTCCATGTGCCCCACAAGAAGATTCCTTTGAAAGGCTCACATTTAAAGAACCCGCCCCATACTTTATGCCCGATTCGTATTTGACACCTCCAAGAGGTGGGGTCACGGGACGATATGTGACACCCGAGTTTAAGGTAGGCTTGGGTCATATTGCTCCAGGCAGGCCGAAAATTAAATCCCTACGAGCTGAAATGGAGCCAGAAGACCAAGAAAGACTTAAAAAGTTGAAAAAGGGTAAAGAGTGTTTCATGAAGTCCCCTCCAATAACTCCTGCGTGGATGAGAGCAAAGAAATTGAGGCTTGCTAAAGAAAGAGAAGCGAAAAGGATTAAAGAAGAAAAAGCCCAAGCTTTAGCAGCGAAAAACCTAGTTCCTGCTGCAGGAGCGGCTGGACCTTGCCCAGCTGAAGCGCCTCCTTGTCCAGCCCCAGAAGTAGCAGCAGCTCCATGTCCCCCAAAAGGTGTTTTGCCCAAGAAAAGTAAAGTCTTAGAAAGAATGGAGCAAGCCCGTCTTGCCAGAGAAGCTGCTAAGGCCGCTAAAGAAAAAGAGTTTGAACAGAGAAAAGAACAAGAATTCCAGGCTTTACAGAAGAAGTTGAAAGAAGATGCCAGGCTGCGAAGAGAAAAATTACAAAAGAAACTACAGGCTCCAAAAAAAAGCTTAGCTGATATGGTTAAGGGCGTAAAAGGCAAGAAAGCACCACCACCTCCTAAAGGTCCTCCACCTCTTCCAAAAAGTAAATACAATATGAAAAGAACGATTGGAGTCAGAGGAAAAGCCGCTCCTCCAGCTGCAGCACCATGTCCAACTCCGCCTCCTCCTCAGCCAGCATCCCCACCTCCATCCCCGATGCCTCTCAAAGAATTTGAAGAGTACAGAAGAAGAAGAGCAATGGAAATAAATATCGCTGGAGCTAAGGAAATGTTGAGGATGAAGGAAGGACAACGTAGATGGTATGGAGATAGCGAGGGTGTTCAGCAAATGACATTGGATAGACAAAGTACCCCTTCTCCAACGAAACCATTCCAGTACGTTGATTTGTATGAACCTTTTGTACCAGCAGAAGCGCCATGCGAAGCTTTAGATAGATTACAAGGCGAAATGGATGAACAAATTGAGACCTGGAAAGAAGGTCGAGTTTTTGGTAAGACTGGATACATAATTCCAGAAGATAGAATGGGTCTCGAAGGGTTCCTTGAAGACATTGAAGAGCCGGAAATGATTTGCAACATTCCAATGCCGTCACCCAAATCCCCTAAAGGTCGGCAGGCTCGGGCACCTACACCTAAAAGGGACACTCCTCCAGTACCCTTCAAACCCTATAGACGTGACGTTTTTGATAAACTTCAAATAGGAATTGACGACTTAAGTGATCTTTCAATGCCAGATGTTAATGAGCTTGAAGAAGTAGAAGACGTCCCATTTTGTGTTTCTGGAGAACTTATCCCTATGACTCCTCCGCCATACATGACGTCTCCGCAACAAATGGGAGCAGCTTACATGTCTCCGCCACGAATAGCAGCACCTTCCATTTCACCATTCACTTCGCCTTCTCAAATGGGTGCATGTTACGTATCTCCACAAAGAGCACCGTCACCATCGCAAATGGGAGCTGCTTACGTTAGTCCACAAAGAGCCCCTTCACCATCGCAAATGGGAGCCGGCTATGTAACTCCTCAAAGAGCCCCTTCACCATCTCAAATGGGAGCTGGTTATGTAACTCCTCAAAGAGCCCCTTCACCATCGCAAATGGGAGCTGGCTATGTAACCCCTTCACCATCACAAATGGGAGCATGCTACGTGACACCACAACGAGCTCCTTCACCATCACAAATGGGCGCTCATTACGTGACACCACAACGAGCTCCTTCCCCATCACAAATGGGCGCTCATTACGTGACGCCACAAAGAGCTCCTTCTCCATCACAAATGGGAGCTCATTACGTGACACCACAAATGGGAGCTTCATCTCAAATCTTTGAAGAGACACCTTCATTTTTCAGAGACTCTTGGGAAAGCGGAAGCCCAGCACAGCGAACACCTAAATCTCCTATGGACTCTTTTGAAATGTTAAAATTCAGAGAACCTGTAGTAGAATACAGTCCAGAACGATTTATAACTCCTCCGCGAGTTGAAAAGACTCCTTGTAGGGCACCAGGAAGGAGAAAGCCAGGTGTGCAAGCTTCTAAAATGACACCAGAAAGAATTGGAAGGGCTAAATTGAAATTGGATATGAAAACCCCTCCAGTAACTCCTCAGTGGAGACGACTTCAAAGAGCTAGAGAAGAAGCAAAGCAGAGAAAGATAGAAAGAGCTAAGGAACTTGCAGCTAGAAAGCTTGAAGAAGAGTTAGCTGCCGCAGCTGCCGCCGAAGCTGGGGAGGTCTGCGAAGTGCCTGTACAAGAAGAGATTGTATGTGAACCCGAACCTGAGCCAGAGCCTGAACCTTGTCCGGCGCCTGCCCCAGCACCATCTCAAGCCAAGAAACCAGCTAAAAAAATGAGTATCTACGAAAGAATGGCAGAAGCAAAAGCTGCAAAAGAAGCTGAAAAAATTAAAAGAGAGCAGGATGCTATCGCCGCAAAAGAGGCTGAATATAAAAAGTTTGAAGAATTGAGGAAGAAAGCTAATCTAGGCTTAAAAACTAAAGCAGCTCAAAAAATGAAAGCGAAGCCCAAGAAAAGTTTAGCAGACATGGTGAGGGGTGTGAAGAAGAAGGAACCTCCAAAGCCTACTGGCCCACCGCCTCTTCAGTTGAAAGGTCCCAAAAAACCATTGCCTTTTGGCAGAGGAAGGCCTACTGGCAAAAAAGGTGCACCCTGTCCTCCGAAAAAGGCCTATAGATCCCCCTCTTGGTCACCTGCTACGCCTATTCCTCCAGAGGAGTACGAAGCAATGCGCGAGGAAAGAATGCGACGACAGAGAATTTCTTATGTTTACGATCAGATTATGCAAAAAGAAAAAATGGAAAAGTGGCACGGAATTGCTGAAGAGAGGCCTGAGGAGTTGGACTTGTACAAGCCCCATGAACCTGATCAATATGACTTCGGCTTTGGAGATTTGGAGCAGGAATTTGCGGAGGAATTCTTAGTGGCTGATCCTGATGAGCTCATTGACGAAAACGCCCTATATAATGTAGAGGGCTTAGAAGAAGTTCAGACGCCAGTTAGAATCACGGACATGCCATTATTACTTGAAGGTGCAACCCCTGTAGGAACACCAACAGCAATTACTGACCAACCATGTCCTTTCTCTCCAATCGCCGAGGTTATGAAACTACCTGATGAAAGATTAGAGGTCGTAGAAGAATGTATGGATGAGACCGATTCCCTGCTTTTCGCCGATAGTTTCTCAATTGGCGAAGAATTATTGATTCCTCACTTGATGGATTTGTCTATTGCTTCGCCCTTTAAAAGAGATGAAAATGAACGGTCTTTACAACCGTGTACTCCAGACATTCATACTTCAGCAATTCTCGGTGATTTCCGGACACCGAAACGCTTGGCCAAAGGTTTGGACACTCCATCACCATTCCGAAGAATGCCAGGCCAGTACAAAGGACTTTCACCGGGATACACTCCAGTTCGCAGATCACCTGAGCCTGAAGAGCTTTTTGATCAATCAACTCTTGATTTTGATGCTTATGATTTCGAGGAACATTCAGATGTATTAGGATTCGATGATAGTATTGGACCTTGTGTTCAAGGGTTTATGGATACTCCCACTTTCCAACGCGCCTATCCACCATCCCAACGTGCTCAACGATTCAGGCCTGAAAAAGTCGCTGGGACTCCGAAAATGGGCTACCAAGGAAGAGCTCCTAGAAAGTTGTTCGATTTTGGCGCAGAAAGTCGGTCTCCAAGTCAAAGACCCCCAGTTCCTCCAAGTCCCGGTGTGGTTGATTTAATGACTCCTACTAAACAAGCTGAAATGGAACAAAAACGGTACGAAGAACTGATTAACGCTCTACCTTGTGAACGCCTTTCTCTACTCAACCAAGAAGCTCCTGAAGAAATTGGGTTGGAAGGAATGGGACTAGATTTAGGTTTGTATCAACCAGACTTTGATGAAATGGCAGAAATAGAGGAGTTCCGACAAAAACGGCCATGTGTTGAAGCACCAGAAGGTTACGATGAACGTGCGTTTGAACGCTCTACAGTTGCAGATCGTGATGTGGAACTATTTCTTGAATTGCAAGAACATGAAAAAGGATTTCAATGGATGGATAATTATAAACCATTCAATGAACAATGTCAGCCTCCTCCTGTAAAATCGACTACACCACGACCACGGACACCATCACCAAAACCACGAACACCATCACCAATAGCAATAGAAGCCTCGCCAGTGAGACCACCACAGCCCAAATCGCGCTATGTTGATCCGAAGGAACGTAAGCTTCGAATGAAGGAAAGACAGAACAAAAGAGATGCGGCGTTGGGTAAAGCAATAATTCCTGAGGAAAAAGCCGAAGTTGTTGTCGAAATTGTAAAGAAACCTGGAAAAGAAACTATTAAACGAAAGTCAACTGTAACCACATTCAAAAAACCGCAGTGGGCTGGTCCCATTGAAGAGCCTGAACCTGAACCTGTCCCAGAAGTTGTGGAAGCACCTTGTGAGCCAGAGCCTGCTGCTGGACCTCCCAAGAAAAAGAGTAAGATTCAGGCGAAACTAGAGGCAATGGCCGCAGCTAAAGAAGCATCGAAAGCCAAACGAGAGAAGGAGGCTGAAGAGAAAATCGAAGCCGATTTCTTGAGACACCAACAAGAAATGAAAGACAAAAGTAAAAGGCGAAAAGCCGAGCTAGAGAAAAAGATTAGACAGTCACAACAACCACAGAAAAGTTTGGCTGACATAGTAAAGGGAGTAAGGGGTGCTAAATCTGCTCCACCAGCACAACCAAAACCTAAACAAGTGATCAAGGGAAGACCCCCACCAGCAGCTGCTGCCGGTCCATGTCCTAAACCAGGTCCATCAAAGAAACCACCAGCAACTAGGGCTCCTGCTGCTAGAAAAGCCCCTCAAGCTCCTTCACCAAAACTGTCTGAAGCGCAGTTTGAGGAACTCCGTAAACAAAAAGCTAAGGAAATAAACGAAAGAGCTGCCTTGCAAATGAAAAGAATACAAGAAGGTCAAGCGCGTTTGCACGGAGAGCTTCAAGAACAAGTGTGTAAGATTGAAGCAGAACAAAAGGCGAAACTTGCTCCAGGAGGTGCTAAGAAAAAAGCACCACCACCTAAAAAACAATCCCGAGCTGCTGCTGCTCCTAAGGATCAAAAAATGTCTGAAGCAGAGTTCGAAGAGTTCAGGAAACAAAAAGCCAAGGAAATAAACGAAAGGGCTGCCTTGCAAATGAAAAAGATACAAGAAGGACAAAAACGCTTGCACGGTGATCTTCAAGAGCAAGTCTGTAAGATTCAAGCAGAAAATAAGGCTAAACTTGGTCCGGAAGCAGCTAAGAAAGGTGCTCCTAAAAAGAAGGCTCCAATGACAGCGAGAAGGGCACCACCTGAGCCTAAAATGACTGAAGCCGAGTTTGAGAAATATCGCAGGCAAAGGGCTCAACAAATAGAGCAGGCTGGACAGGAAAAACTCAAGAGAATGATAGAAGGTCACAAGCGAATTCATGGAGAAGTTGAAAAACCTATTTGTAAAGTACCGGCTAAAGCCCCACCAAAGAAAGTTGTTTCAAAACTTGCAGTGGCACCGCCAACTAAAGCCGCGGTTTGTCCTCCGAAAGAAAAGAAAAAAGCACCATCTCCAGTTGGTCCACCAATGACTGATCAAGAGTTTGAAGAGTACCGTTACCAATATGCGTTGCAAGTTGCAGCTAGAGCTGAACAGGAACTTAAACGAGTTCAAGAAGGACATAAACGCTTGCATGGCAAGGACATTGTAAGCAAGGAAGCTCTTAAAGCAGCTGTGATTCCACCTAAAAAGAAATTCCCGGCTCAAGCTGCCCCTTGTGCTCCTCCAGGTATTTACTCAAAGTTTTCTTGATAATTTCATGAATGTATATTTTTGTCTTCTCTTCAATTTTAGCAGGTAAAGAAGGACCTTGCCCTAAGCCAGGAGCGAAGGGACCTCAAAGAGCACCACTTAAAAAAGGAGGTGGAAAAGGACCTGGAAAAGGACCATGTCCTCCGAAAGGAAAAGGAAAGGCACCTCCATGCGAACTTCCTCCTGTTGCAGAAGTCTGTGAAGTTAAATCTCCTCAACCCGGACCTAGCAAAGCTATTCGTAGACCACCTCCACAAGCCATGGAGCCTTGTCCTCTACCTGCTGAAGGTCCATGTCCACCAGCTGAAGAAGCTGGTCCATGTCCAAAAATGCCAACTCCGCCTAAACCTGTCAAAAAGGTGCTTCCTGAAAGGATTCCATTACAAAATATTGTAGATGTTGAAAGTATGGGTTTGGATGCAGAGGGTGTTCCTATATATCATTTCCCAACTATGGAGCAATTGAATGTCATCCAGCCTACACAGCGAACTCAATTTATGGAAAGACAACCAATGCCAAAGAGTTATTGGGAGAAACCGAAAGGAATTAGAGGGGGAACATGGACATCTGCTTTGCATGAATATGGAATCCTTCCCCCTGAAGATTATAAACGTGAGTATGAATACTTTTGTTAAAATATTTATTAAATACTTTTTATTTTCTAGCCTATGGTGGAATGTCGGAAGCGGAATTGAAAAGAGCTCAGGCTGAAGCTGCAGCAGAAGCGGCCGCAGCTGCTGCTTGTGTACGTGGAATGCCAGAAGGTCATGCTCCTGCGAAGATTCCTGGAAGACCTCCAAAGACACCAGGGGCAAGACCCAAAACCCCTGGTCCACCAGGAGCTCGTCCAAAAACACCAGGCCCACCTGGAGCTCGTCCAAAAACTCCAGGACCAACAAGTGTCAGACCTAAAACTCCAGGACCACCAAGTGTCAGACCCAAAACTCCAGGGCCAGTAAGTGTGAGACCTAAAACCCCAGCGCCGCAAGGTGTTCGTCCTAAAATTCAAGTGCCACAAGATGTTTGTCCTGAGACAAGACCACAAGCGCCACAAGGTGCTCGTCCTAAAACTGCTGGTCCTACAGGAGCTCGTCCCAAAACAAGAGGTCCTCCTAGAGCTGTGAGACGTCCACAAACTGCAGCCCCATCATCACCTCCACCATTTAGGACTTCGCCTTTGCAATCTCCAGGAGCTTTCAGAACATCGCCGGGACCGGCAATGATGTCTCCAAGAGCAGGACCATCAATGCAAGCTCAACAAGAATTCAGGACATCACCAGGACCATCAAGGCAATCACCATGCCAAGCTCAGCCTGCAGCGGAAGCACCCCCAGAGCAGGTGGCACCGCCCAAGAAGAAGTCCAAGGTTCTTGCTAGATTAGAAGCAATGAAAGCAGCTAGTGAAGCTTTAAAAGCACAGCGAGAGGTAGAGGCTGAGCAAAGAGTTGAAATGGAATATCAAATGCAGCAACAACAAATGGAAGAAGCTAGGCGTAAGAGGAAAGCAGACTTAGAAAAGAGGAATAAGAGAATGGCTGCTACAAGTCAGAAAAGTTTGGCAGATTCTGTCAAGGGTGTGAAATGTCGGCGTTGAAAGTTTTAAAAATTGTTAAGTTTCTTTGTTATATATTATATTTTGGTTTATTGTGTGGATATTTTATATCTCATTGGAGTTTTAATTATGTTGGGTTTTAGGTATTGAATTTATCTTAAAGAGAGAAAAAAATTACAGAAAGAGATCAACATACACAAAAAAACCTTTCCCATTGGTTAAATTAAATCACTCAAATTTTGATTGGCTAAAAATTGCAGCTAAACCTAACAATGTTCGTAAATAGAATTTTACTATTCTATTTTTTACCTCGATNAAAGAAAACCTAACAATGTTCGTAAATAGAATTAGAATTTTACTATTCTATTTTTTACCTCGATCTTAAATTTTACATATCGTGTCGTTGATTGTAAGAGTAAACTTCGCTCAAAGGTAGTTGTAGTTAATATTTCTAGAAATATAGATTGTAAAATGTCCATTTGTAAGTATTGTAGGTATTATTGGACTACACAGTCTTCACGACTAATACTACTAGAAGGTTAATAAATTTGGCTGCTAGTAGAGATCTAGTTATTAGCAGTACATGTTTCAAAACGGAGAACGGAAAGTTGTAAACGACACGCTTCGAACGTTGTGGATGTCAGGTCCTATCGGGGTGCTAACCTCGACTCTTATCATGTGATATACTAAGATATTNTAAGTCACGACACGCTTTGAACGTTGTGGATGTCAGGTCCTATCGGAGTGCTAACATCGACTCTTATCATGTGATATACTAAGATATTCATGACTAAGTGTGCAGATCAGCAATCCCTCAATAGTTCAAATGGCTTGGTATGAAAAACATAAGAGATGTGGGAATCGGGCAAAGAGATATTTAAAACCTGTCCCCGACAACATCATTGGGTAAGAGATCCGGAAAATCTACCTCTGACCAGATCTTCACACTGCGGTAGATACTTGAGAAGACTCGAGAACTACAGATTGATACAATTTAAGGACCTATCTGTCAAAACAACTAATTGATAATACTAGTCTTGATAATATTGAACATGAACAAGACGTCGACATTGTAACAATGTGTTTTAATTTGCAAACGAAATTAAATTCAAATTAAAACACGTCATCCGCACTCGAATTTACTTCTTTCTTCCAATTTACATCTCATTCAATAAAAAGAAAGAAGTAGTTCGAGTGAGAAAGCTAAAGAGTAAGACCAAAAAAAGAGAGAGTGTAAGTCATTCAATATACGACCACGAGCCCAGAAGGACGCAGATAAGCTGTTTCGACAACGTTTCACCATTTTACTGTGGAAGCAAAAAAATAATATGCTTTCCCTGACGCCACAAACTTGACCTCTTGGACGATTCCCCTGAAACGTGCGCTTGAACATGAACAAGACGTCGACATTGTAACAATGTGTTTTAATTTGCAAACGAAATTAAATTCAAATTAAAACACAACGTCATCCGCACTCGAATTTACTTCTTTCTTCCAATTTACATCTCATTCAATAAAAAGAAAGAAGTAGTTCGAGTGAGAAAGCTAAAGAGTAAGACCAAAAAAAGAGAGAGTGTAAGTCATTCAATATACGACCACGAGCCCAGAAGGACGCAGATAAGCTGTTTCGACAACGTTTCACCATTTTACTGTGGAAGCAAAAAAATAATATGCTTTCCCTGACGCCACAAACTTGACCTCTTGGACGATTCCCCTGAAACGTGCGCTTGAACATGAACAAGACGTCGACATTGTAACAATGTGTTTTAATTTGCAAACGAAATTAAATTCAAATTAAAACACAACGTCATCCGCACTCGAATTTACTTCTTTCTTCCAATTTACATCTCATTCAATAAAAAGAAAGAAGTAGTTCGAGTGAGAAAGCTAAAGAGTAAGACCAAAAAAAGAGAGAGTGTAAGTCATTCAATATACGACCACGAGCCCAGAAGGACGCAGATAAGCTGTTTCGACAACGTTTCACCATTTTACTGTGGAAGCAAAAAAATAATATGCTTTCCCTGACGCCACAAACTTGACCTCTTGGACGATTCCCCTGAAACGTGCGCTTGATTCTGGAGCACGAACACCGCTAGTCTAAGTCTGATCTTTGGATTATACCGTATCGACGAAGCTTAGTGTTTCTGGCGATCCTACCAACCCTTTTCGGGCAATCTCTCAATCCCCATATTTCTTCCTCCGTCTGAGGAAGCGGGCAATGTACGTTAAGTTTCTGGACCAAAAAACTGACGATACAACATTGAAGAAACTCACGAAACCAACACCAAAAATGTTCTTGGAAACATGAGAGATATGATCAAATTTGCGAAGACCATACACAAAGCTCACCATTGACTTAAAGGCGCGTTATAGTACTCTAAAGTTTCTGCTGCCCATTGATTCAATCAAAATAAATTATGTGAGGGACGAGGAGTGATTTGACTGAGTCCAGTTTTGTATTCACAAGTTTGCAGGCTTCCTTAGAAACCTTAGTCCGAAGCAGATATTTTGAGTAACTTCAGCAATTTGATCATCCCTCAACAATTTTGAGTTCATAGCAATTCCAAGATTCACAACTTTGTCTTCGTAGCTGATAACATCAGCACCAATAGAAACCCGAGGAATTATTTATTCGTCAAAATGTCCGGTCGTCTCGAAACGACACAAGTCAAT
>JXPG01035008.1:0-10949 GCA_001015175.1 Megaselia abdita
TTTTTACTATTAATAGAAATTTATACTAATTCAATATTTTAATCAAGATATAAAAAAAACAATATATTTTATTATCAATAAATTAATATTTAAAAATGACAATTCTAAAGCTTAGTAGATATGGAAATAAATCATATTAAATTATTAGATACATAAGTTTAAAATTCTATAGAAATAGAATAAAAAGAGGGAACATGTCAAGGCTTCCAATGAGATCCCTCAAACCAAAACAAATATTCTTTGATTTCTTGTATTCTTATCATCGTGGTGGAGCTCCAAAGCATTTCTATACAATATCCTAGAGACAAACAAACAGAAAGCCTTCCACTCAATATACATAGATAGAGCAGAGCGAATGATATACATTAAAAATATTTATACCGAACGAAATACCATAGATTATGCTAAATTAGTATGTATAATTGCGTTAAATCTAGAAAAATATTCTATATTATCGTTAATTTTATTATAATTATGGTTGTACCATCAGTTCTGGTACGATCATCAGTTTCAGCTTCTCTTCACATCCATCCATAGCATAGCATCAAAATGTAAGGAGGAGGAAAACCGTCAGGTCGATTATTAATATAAATTGCCTGCGCTCTTGGAGATTGTGGAACAGTACAACGCTACACTATAACGATAGGTTCTATTAAAAACCTGATATCGAATCTAGGAGAATAGAGGATTTTGATTTCAGAGTGTAATACTTATGGCTACTTTATTATATTTATTGGACCTGACTTAACGGCTTCTTCTATAAAAAAAAATGTTATGTGATGTGTGCTATGCAGCATGGTCGGTCGTTCGTTTGGTTGGCATTTACAGCAATTGAATAAAGAAATTTCAGACCCTAAAACCATATAATAAAGAACGGAAGACCCATTAAATACAGCTCGGAATACTAGAATACGATGGCAATGCTCAGCACAAGATAAGATAGACATAGGTGAATGGAATCGAACGGAATGTGCAACTTATATGTTGGGTACAAGTTTGATGGGTGGTTATTTAAAGCTATTTACATACTATTGGATTATATATATTTTCTTAACATTTAGAATTTACTTTTCACCTGCTCATGCTCACATTCTTTAGAAGTCAGTTTTCCCTAATTTATTCTTTTTTTCCTTTTCTTTAATAGATACTTATATAGATATTTTCATCTAGAGGGCGTATTTTTGATCACAGGATAATCATGATCGGGCGTTTCTTTTATTAATGATCTACATTGTAAGGGTAATGAATGAAATTAGTTTTGTTTCTATCTTAATTATTGAAGATTATATTTTTTGTATTAATTTATCTTCAAAGAGTGGTTTTAATTATTAACGTTGACAATTTATTCAAATGAAACATTTGGTAAAAGAAAATCCTGATTAAAAAAGCAATTTCACTAAAGTTATTTTTTTTGGTCCAAAAAATTGACAGTGGTACCCCTTATAATTTTTTCGAAAAAAACATTTTGTAGAAGAAAAGTCTGGTTGAAAAAGCAATTTCACGAAAGTTATTTTTTTGGTCCAAAAAATTGGTAGTGGTACCCCTTATCATTTTTTCGAAAAATATGAAAATTTTAAAATATCGGTTTTGTTTATAGAAATGTCTGAATTTTCTAAAATAAAACATTTTGTAGAAGAAAAGTCTTTTTGAAAAATCAATTTCACGAAAGTTATTTTTTTGTGGTACCCCTAACCATTTTCTAGAATATCAGTTTTTTTAATAGAAATTTCTTATTTCTTAATTTACTGAAATAAAGCATTTTGTAGAAGAAGAGAAACAATTTCACGAAAGTTATTTTTGGGCCCAAAAAAGTTACAGTGGTACCCCTTACCATTTTTTCAAAAATATGAAATTTCTAAAATATCTGTTTTTTATAGAAATGTTTTAATTTAATAGAAGAAAAGTCTTTTTGAAAAAGCAATTTCATGAAAGCAATTTTTTTGGCCCAAAAAATTGACAGTGGTACCCCTTACCACTTTTAAAAAAATATGAACATTTTAAAATATTGGTTTTGCTTATAGAAATTACTTAGGTTACTTAAATAAAACATTTTGTAGGACAAAAATCTGATTGAAAATACTATTTCACGAAAGTTATTTTTTTGTACACAAAAAATTTACAGTGGTACCCCTTACCATTTTTTCGAGAAATATGAACATTTTAAAATATCGTTCTTTTTTTTTTAGAGATATCTTAATTTACAGAAATAAAGCATTTTGTAGAAGAAAAATCTGATTGAAAATGCTATTTCATGAAAGTTATTTTTTTGTGGTACGCCTTATCACTTTTTCGAAAAATATGAAAATTTTAAAATATCTGTTTTTTTTTATAGAAATGTTTTAATTTACTAAAATAAAACATTTTGTAGAAGAAAACTCTTTTTGAAAAAGCAATTTCACGAATGGTATTTTTTGACATAAAAAAATTGACAGTGGAACCCCTTACAATTTGTTGGAAAATGTGAAAATTTTAAAATATCGGTTTTTATGATGGAAATGTCTTAATTTACTAAAATAAAACATTTTGTAGGACAAAAATCTTATTGAAAATACTATTTCACGAAAGTTATTTTTTTGGCCCAAAAAATTGACAGTGGTACCCTTACCATTTTTTCGAAAATATGAAAATTTTAANAAAATTTTAAAATATCTGTTTTTTTTTATAGAAATGTTTTAATTTACTAAAATAAAACATTTTGTAGGACAAAAATCTTATTGAAAATACTATTTCACGAAAGTTATTTTTTTGGCCCAAAAAATTGACAGTGGTACCCTTACCATTTTTTCGAAAATATGGAAATTTTAAAATATCGGTTTTGTTTATAGAAATTACTTAATTTACTAAAATAAAGCACTTTGTAGAAGAAAAGTCTTTTTGAAAAAGCAATTTCACGAAAGATATTTTTTTGACCCAAAAATGGACAGTGGTACCATTTTCTCGAAAATATGAAAATTTTAAAATATCTGTTTTTTTTTATAGAAATGTTTTAATTTACTAAAATAAAACATTTTGTAGAAGAAAACTCTTTTTGAAAAAGCAATTTCACGAATGGTATTTTTTGACATAAAAAAATTGACAGTGGAACCCCTTACAATTTGTTGGAAAATGTGAAAATTTTAAAATATCGGTTTTTTTTATGGAAATGTCTTAATTTACTAAAATAAAACATTTTGTAAAAGAAAATTCTTTGAAAAAGCAATTTCATGAAAGTTATTTTTTTACCCAAAAAATTGACAGTGGTACCCCTTACCATTTTTTCGAAATATATGAAAATTTTAAAATATTGTTTTTTTTTTATAGAAAGGCCTTAATTTACTAAAATAAAGCATTTTGTAGAAGAAAAGTCTTTTTGAAAAAGCAATTTCACGAAAGATATTTTTTTGACCAAAAAATGGACAGTGGTACCCCTTACAATTTTTTCGAAAAATATTAAAATTTTGAAATCTTGCTTTTTTATAGAAATGTCTTAATTTACTAAAATAAAACATTTTATAGAAGAAAACTCTTTTTGAAAAAGCAATTCCGCGAAAGTTATTTTTTGACACAACAAATTTATAGTGGTACCCCTTATCACTTTTTCGAAAAATATGAAAATTTTATAATATCGGTTTTGTTTATAGAAATTACTTAATTTACTAAAATAAAACATTTTGTAGGACAAAAATCTGATTGCAAATACTATTTCACGAAAGTTATTTTTTTTTTATACAAAAAATTAACAGTGGTACCCCTTACCATTTTTTCGAGAAATATGAAAATTTTAAAATAAAAGTCTTTTTGAAAAAGCAATTTCACGAAAGTAATTTTTATAACCCAAAAATGGACAGTTGTATACCTTAGCATTTTTTCGAAAATATGAAATTTTTAGAATATCTGTTTTTTTATAGAAATGCCTTAATTTACTTAAATAAAACATTTTGTAGAAGAAAAGTCTTTTTGAAAAAGCAATTTCATGAAAGTTATTTTTTTGACTGAAAATTGACTTACAAATTTTTCAAAAATACGAAAATTTTAAAATTAAAAAAGAATATTAGTTATTTTTGGTTCTTCTATGAACGCAAATTTTTGTTTTATTTATTTCTCCTAATTAATTCTGTTTTTTATTACATTTTAATTGATAATTTGTTCAAAGATTGACATATTTTGCTTTTGTTTTATATAAATTTCTTTAATGCATAACTTTCTTTTTATTTTTAGTTTATGTAAAATGTAAATTTAAAAAATATATAAATTTAATTATAATTTTTTGTTTATTTTTGCTTCGAAAATATATTTCATAAAACGTTATAAAAAAAAGCATTATCAAAATTTAAAAAAATATTCTAATGTCATTTGATGCAGTCCAAGACCAAAAGAGAAATAATGTTAAACTCTTTTTTCCAATAATACCAAATCTCAATCCTCATCAACCTCTCTATTTATTTAGTTCTTTTTTCAAAAAAGTCATGGTCTCTCTAATTAACACATTTCAAACCCTCTTCGTACGCTCTATACAATTAGCTATATCCAAAGGTAACATCAAAATAATTCAATTATTTAAATTAATTGAAAACCTCAAATCTTAAGGTAATTTAAATTTTACAAGCCATTGCAGGTAACGGTTCGCCGTAGATAATTACATCGTATCCTTCTCCCTATAAATAATAGTCTGTAACTTTAATGTGTAAGTAAATCCAATGAGAAAGTTTCTCAGCTTTCATGAGAACGAAAAAGTAAAATCTTTATTATCTTCCGTCCAAATTAGTTAACAGAAATTTCAAACTTACACTAAAACGAAAGAGTCTTCTTCCTAACTTTAACGTTAAATGTGGAGCAGTTTACTGCACTTGGTTGCAGTGAAGACAAAAACAATGAGTATCAAAGTGATAAACCGCCGTCATTGCCCGCCGCTATGTAAAATTTTGTGGTTGCTCGGCTCCATAGTACACATTTACTGAGAATAAAAAATCTTATGGGAAAGTGTCCTTTTTGTTACGAGCAATTAAATAAGCGATCATAAAGTACAGTAGTAAAACGCTAAATATTAGGGTATAAAAAGTTAATTGGATTTCCTATCCCATTTCATTCTATTCCACACTACTGTACTTCCCGTCTCCTCTCCTTACCACACTATTCATTCATTTCATTGCATTTCATTTCATTCCATCACTTCCCAAGAGGAGGTAGACTACTTGAATGCAGTTCAGTAGCGGATATAAATTATTATCTTTCAAGGAACTTTATCAAATAAAGAGTGAATTTTATGACATTTATGCAGATTCTGTATTTAGCTTTTTTTCAGAATTCAAGGTTTTGCAAGAACTTTAGGTTAACGGTAATGGTATTTCTTCGATCAATACAACTGTTTCAAAAAATTTACAGACGGACAATATTTTTCATAATGTAAAATCCACAAAAAAATATAATTTAGTAATATATTTTTACTATTTAATAGAAAATGTTGACATTTATAAGAGTCGTATAACCAAAACCTTCATAAATTATATTTAAAAAAAATGCTTTAAAAAGCAAGTATACGCTGTGTTGAATTACTTTAGATTTATTTAATTTTGTAAAGATTTTAATTAGTATCATTAAAATAAAAGTGATGATAACTATCTATTTTAACGATACAAAGTGTAACATGACATTTTTTTGTTTGTATTTTTTGTGATGGAATTTCGTTAAATCCATAACTTTAATTTACTTTCAACTTTTTTGTGCAGTAGTTAGACTAAATGCTCTATGGGATTTGTGATGTAATTCGTGAAAAATTGAATAATTTAAAAAAAAATATACCCATATTTACACTAATCCTTTAAATGGATTTAAATCCCATTGCAACTTTGTCCTGAAACTAAACATGTAATTACTTCGTGAAAATTATCATTAAAAGTAATGCTCAAAAATATCTGTTTGGCATCAACAAAATCCAATGTAAGCCCCTTGACACCCTTGAGGTGAATATTATGGACATGCAAGAAATAGATACCAGGTTTTACTTCCGCCTATTATGGCCAGTTCTCCTGTATGTTTTACATTTACGTTGTTCGTTGTTCATTATAAACAAACACTTTAAGTCATTATAAACATAAGCAACCGATTTAACCGATGTTGATGATGATAACGGAATCTGGGAATAATTATTTACATATCGTATCTATATCTATGGTATCAAATGTTATAGTAGGTTTTATAAAGCAGTGCAGTTAGTTGGTCTTAGTTGCCTTCGTTAGTTAACAATCATCCATCCAGTCCTGTTGTGTTAGTGCCCAGTGTAACTATATAATTAAAATTT
Organism: Megaselia abdita; assembly: GCA_001015175.1. Taxonomy (NCBI): domain Eukaryota; kingdom Metazoa; phylum Arthropoda; class Insecta; order Diptera; family Phoridae; genus Megaselia; species Megaselia abdita. Next base: position 6,278 of record JXPG01035008.1, read on the forward strand.
TTACTTTATAGAAAATTGTATATTTGACCATAAACTATAGAACAGGTTCTTTTCTTTCCTTCTCGTAACTACTGAATCTTTTACTAGATGATCCGATAGGTCGGAAGCTTGGAATATGAGTGGAGTGATGAAGAATAATGTCTGACGAATTCAAACAATCTTACTTAGAAATATTTGTTTACAATAAAATTCAAACTTTTATCATTGAAAATTTTAAGGAATTTGAAAGGAACAATTTAGAAAGTATGATTAAGTGAGCTATCAAATACAAGTCAAGCTACTATAGATAAAGTATCTTCAATTCATACACGTCTTTTTAATCATTGTATTAAATACTGATTTTTTCATTCACAGGGATGGTTATTAACGTTAATTAACATGGCAGTTTAACCAAGTCTTGGGTTGACTTCAACTTCACCTTACTTTACAGAGTTGAAAATTATTTCTCATAAACTTTTCAAAAGTATTCATGAAAAGTATCTGATGTTGGGTTTTCTTGACTCAATAGCTACTTAAGATTATATCAACATAAAAAACTGTGGAAAACTGTGAAGGGTCATTTTCCTTAAATAACATAAAATAAATTTTTATTTGAACGTTTTCAGATACTTCTTCTGATTCAANAAAAAAAAAACAACTTCTTTGAAAATATAATGAAATGTCGACGAAAAATGTTTATTTGAATCTTAAGAATTTTCGTTCTGAGGAAAAATTATTCACTATTTCAACTTTTCAAAAATGTTCATGAAAAGTATCTGAATCTGAATATAATATTCATGTATCTTCGAGACAAATTAAATCGTCAATCAAGTCAAATAGACCACAGGAAGCAACTATATACCTAGTTGTGACAAAGAATTTTTTTGGATATACTGAAGGACAAAAAGGATACATTTGTATGGATTTGGTCACATAGAAAGTTGTTTTGTGAAAATATGCAAAGTTTGACAGTAAAAATAATTTCGAGACATTATATTTTTAGCCATAGTGATTCACATATTTTTCCAAACTCTTCGTTGGGTGAAGAAATTGAAGAAGTTGTACATTTGAGAAGTTCAACTCATGTAAATAGGAAAATTACCATATTATTTGATAATATAAATATAGTTTGGTCGCTCAAGGTTTTTGGCAGAAAATTGGAGTGCACTACGATGAAGTGTTTGCTCCAGTACTTTTCTTATAAGAGCTTGTAAGAATATATATACCCATGTTTAGTTAATGTTAAAACAACTTTTTTGAATAGCGACTTCGAAGAAAATATTTTATAATATAAGAAGACTATAAAAATCATATTTATAATCTAAATAAAAATATATATGGCTTATAACTATTTGCAAGGTTTTAGTTCAAATAGGCAAGAGAGGTTTTGAATGGTTTTATTGAAAGTAATGAAGATTAATTTCCAAAGAAGCGATAGTAAAATCTCTTTTTCTTTCTAGATGATGAATTCTAAAAATGTTTGTAAACTAAAATTTTATATTCTAAATGTTTTATTGAAGTTTTGTTTAAGTTATTGTAAAAACTCGAAAATTCCTTTAATCAAATATATCGAATACAAAAATGTCGAATTGATTAATATCGAATATATTATATCGACAAAGATTAATATCGAAATAAAAAACAATGAAATTAAAATCTCGAAAACTCTAAATATCTAGTAAAAAATATCGCAATTTAAAAATATCGAAAATAAAAAACAAAATTATTTAAATCCATCAAATTAAAACCTCTAAACTTCTACTTAGAAAACAACCCATTTTTTCTCTTCGATCAGAAATTAACCAAGTTCTGCAATATTATTAAATTAGTATATAATGAAAAGTAAGTTATGTATTTCTAAAATTATAATGAGAGCTTATGTATCACACGACACTATATTATTCGATATAACGAAGTACTAAAATCTCAATTTTGTATAGGCGTTTTACTGTTTTTCACTTCCTTATGCAACGGCATTTAGAAATTCCGAAAAGTAATGATGTGGGTTTAAGGGCACCGTCGGTACCTTTGAAACGCGGTATCAAACTTGAGAATCGGATAAGATTTTCTTAACTAAAATTTAAAAATACTTTAAATGGAAGCTTCCAGAATTTAACCGCTAGCGCCATCTGGTGTCAACCCATCAACATTCTTTTTATGGAAGTTTGTACTAGTCAAGTAGACAATTAAATTGAGGTATCCTATGCCCATATCGGACAATGTTTACAACTTCAAATTTACGTTGTAAAAGGTTTACAGACGGACGGACATAAGTATTTAAAGAAAACCCTAAAAAATTATACTGTCAAATTTCTTAAATAATTTAAAAAATGTTTTTGCTTAGTAGTTTTTTTTTTTCTTTTAATTTAATACATTTACTTTACAAAATTCTAATCTTAAAATGTCATTTAAATTCAAATTTTAGAAAAATTCCCATTAAATTAAAAACATTCAAGACCTTTCAAAAGTTCGAGATCCAAAAAAAAAATTAAAATAAGCGTTTTAATATTTTGGATTGGACTATTTTTTATATAGTAAATTATGGTTGGTAAATGAGATGAGGTTAAATGTCGTCAAATGGTTATTTTTTATATGAGCCGATTTTTTTATTTTTTGAATTGTTGTTTTGTATTGTTTGAAGTAGTAAAGTTAACTAAAAGTAGTAAAAATTACTAGAGAAGGAAAAAAGGTCCAAGTTCAAATTACAATCTTTTCAGATTTTGTTTTTTTGAGCTTTTATTTTGTTTATAATAAAAACAATTTTTCACTAAAAGTTTTTGTTTTTCAGAAAATAGTAAATCCTACTAAAACCATAGTATCTTCTGAGGTATTTTTTGGTGTCATACTTTGTGCCAAAAAAACAAACCATTAGATTAATTCTAGCTCTGTAAAATATATCCCATAATAGTATCCTGAAGTAATATAAATTTTATAGGAACAGTTTCATAATTATTACTTTAAATTTCATGAATTACAGAATCTTTTAGAACAAATGAGACCAATAAACTTATAAAACATTAATGGTAGCCAAAGTATCGTGACGTTTTTTATTAAATAATATTGAATTTATATTGAAATTTAAAGGCAAGCTTTACAAAAGTAAATTTTGAAATTGAAAATATTAAAAATCTGAAGTTCGATGTATTAAGAAATGTTTTAAATTCAAATTTTAAAACAATTTTTGTTTGGAAGGAAATCAAAGAATAATAAATTACTTGTGAGAACTTGAACAAAATTCAACAACGCTTTGATTTTCTTTTCATTTTATGTCAAATTAAAAAAAAAAAACTACTTTTTCGATTTTCTGAATTCATGATATATTTTGGGTTTTAGCGAAATTATAGTGGTGATTTAATCAGATCCTTTATTTAGAAAATAAAAAACAGACATTCTCGCATAGATTTATGTCTAATTAGGAAAACATTGAAAATTATAACAGACGCTGATAAGAAAATATTGTTATTTTAACGGATTTTTCAATCAAAATTTAAGTTTAAAAAAAACTCAATTTCTTCACCGTTAATACTCTTAAACTCGCGATTTTTTTGTTTAATACTAAACTCGCTATTGTTTTTAGATGTTTTTTTTCTTTAAATATTGAAATCGCGATTTTTTGTGTAGAGTGTTTTTTTTTTTTTAAAGATGCTGAACTCGAGATTTGATGTAGAGGATTTTTGTTTAAATACTAAAGTCGCGATGTTTTGTCTATTTTTTTTAAATAGTAAACTTGCGATTTTTTTTAGCGATTTTTTTTTAGGTGCTAAACTTGCGATTTTTGTAGAGTGTTTCTTGTTTTTTAATACTAAACTGTATCATAACAAAAACTGCGAGTTCCAGAATGTATCTTACAAAACATCACTTAGAACACACTGTTTCAGAATGTATCATGAAAAAATACACACATGTACAATCTCTAAAATGTCTAGAATTACAATAAAAACTGAGAGTTTAAAATGTATCTGAAAAATGAACACTCTAAAAATGTTCTCGGAATGAACCCTAAAGAGAGCAGCGAATTAAATGTTTGTTGCATATAAAGTAACATTTTACCGATTAAAAATTTCCATAACAAACATTTCAGAAGCAGTATTTTGCTTATGAATACACTTTGCTAAATTGTTTTGAATTCAAAAATTCAGTAAAATGTAGGGTGTCAAATCATCTTTCTTATACAAATTTATGAATTTATACCATTCTTCAAAATGAAAGATGATCAAGGTAGTATCAATAGGCTCGAAAACATTGTGTTTATTGCTATTTGCTGTAAAAATATTAAAACGTAACGTAATATCCCCGGAAATATAAAATTTATCATAGATTCAAAAAATCGAAAAAGTATGTTTTTCTTATTTTGACATATAATGAAAAGAAAATCAAAGCCTTGAACAAGTAATACAGGGGAGCTTTGCGCGTGAATTACTCGCTTATGGTAACAGATAAGTTGGGTTTACTTGAACAAACGTTTTTCGCCGCGACCTGAGCTATTCGTAGTTTCCCGGTTGGGAATATTATTCCCTGTATACAATCGTGAATTTACGAATATTACAGGTCTGTGAAATAGTCATGGACTGCATAAACTTGGCTATAAAAATAAAAAGAATTTAAAATTCTATAGTTAAATGCACTTTAAAGCCTTTAAATAGCATATATTTTTGGTTAAGTTTATTTTTAGGGTTTTTTTGAAGAAAAAAAA
>JXPG01035029.1:446-18408 GCA_001015175.1 Megaselia abdita
CCCAAATCTACATAGAATGTGATATAGAAAAACTATCACAGACCATTAGCTTATATCAATTAACATCGTATTCACACGTCGGAGCTATGACACCAGTTCACTTCCTCAAGTCTCAGTAAATGATGTTCCTATCGATTATTTCCAACGAATCAATAACCTTAGTGATCTTATGTGTATTAATTTCAGATGGGACGATAAAATCATCAAGAACTCGAAATCAATTTACTGTGGTCTTAGATGCCTCTGGAACAACTCACAAATTTTTCCTAAAGCAACGATGTTAAAGTTAGTCAATAGTTTGTTGTGTTAAATTACGTTCCTATCCTCAAGTATATTCAACAACATCAAAATTCCAGTCCATAAATATGAAATCAGCTTTTGTTATCTTTTTGGAACAAATAAATGAAATGAAAAAAAGAAAATCGAAAGAAAAGTTCCATTCCACAACTCTTCGATTTCACTTAAGATAGATTCCATAAGGTTCAAACCCTCACCATTATATTAATAAAAAACAGGTTCTTTTGATTTATACATTTATTATTGTTCCTTTTTTGTATTTTTTATTATTTAAAATAAAATTAAATAATTTTCATAAATTAAAAAAGAGTTCCATAAGCTCAATTTATTTTTGTTTCTAATAACGGTGACAATATCAATATTTTTTTTTGAATGAATACAGGGCTTTTTATTTTTTTTTTGAAATTGTCATTTAGAGTAGAACATCATTTGGCTTATGTCGTGTAGATGTTAATATTTAAATGGCTATATAAAGTGCATTCTTATTCCGTCGTTCGATATTATGATTTAGAAATATAAATAAAAAATAAATGAAAATAAAAATTAAATAATTGTTATATTAGTAAACTTGGCATTTAGAAGTCCATGTCTGGAGCAAGGTCGAATCTTGGTGGAAAGGCCAAACCGTCAAGTTGTGGCCGAACTGATGTGGCACGGGGCTGTAAAATTAAAAAAAACAGTATTAGTTTTCTAATCAAATAATCATTTCAAGGATTAGAGAAAACATGCGTTTCATATAAAAATTTCGTAATATTTCAAATTTAAAACTGTATAGAACTTTTGAAAAACACATCGCTGCCAACAAAAATAAAATATTTGGAATGTGGTATGTATGATAGCGATACACATTTCATTGACAATTAGTGGTATTACAATGTCGCTTGACAAAATGATGGTATGTGTGTGTGGAAAAGTATGTGTTTTTAAAACCAACATCCAAAATAGTAAGACACATCCTCAACCCATCTTGAAACGAAACAACACAAAAGATGGTTAATCACATAACCATCATAACATTTTCCACTTACAATAATAAAAAAAATAAGTTTTCAATTGTGTTTTTTATAAAATAGAGAAATTTATTATTCCAGCGCACTCTTGCGGGAAGCTGCTTTTTGTGTTGTTGGTTGCTGATTGATAAAAAAGTTAAATTAAATTATAATATGTTTTTGTATTACGATTTTTTCGAAATGAATTTTGAATTTATAAGATTCTTGTTATTAGTTTTGATGTCGTTGCCGATTGACCTTCCTAATCAATTTTAATGAAATTAAATAAACAATATATGTAATAAGCAGTTACTTGAGCAATATGAGTTTTTGATGGAACTTACCACTGGGCTACCTCCACGTCCAACAGAACCAGCACGTCCCTTAGCACGGAATTTACTAATAGCTTGTTCAGCCAAATCAGCGCGTTCTTCAGCTTCTTCGAGTTCTTGTTGAGCTTTACGGAATTTGGCCAAGTTGAGAGCAGCGATTTCTTCAGCTTCTTCAATTTGCCGTTTGTATGTCTTGATCTTTTGTTGAAGTTTGTCAACCAAATCTTGCATACGTTCGTGGTTCTTACGGTCTTCTTCAGATTGGAAGGTCAATTCCTTAATGCGGCGTTCAGATTTGCGAAGATTCTTTTGGGCATCAGCGTGTCTTCTTTGTTCACCATCCAATTCATTCTCCAATTCACGAACACGTTGCTCCAATTTTTGGATAGCTTTCTTTCCTCCCTTAAGAGCATTGGCTTCAGCTTCATCCAAACGGACTTGCAATTCCTTGATTTGTTGTTCGAGTGCCTTTCTGAGTTTCTCTTGAGTTTGAGCATGATCTTGTTCAGCACGGAGTTCATCAGCTAAACGAGCAGCGTCAACCATGGCTTTCTTGGCCTTTTCTTCGGAGTTCTTAGCTTCGTTCAATAGTTCGTCCAAATCGGAATGGAGAGTTTGGAGTTCGGATTCCAATTTCCTCTTAGCAGCAGAGATGGAGGCGTTTTGGGCAGAAACTTCATTAAGTTGTTCATGAGCATCAGCCAATTCTTGTTCAGCTTGTCTGCGACCTCTATCGGCTTGTTCGAGAAGAGTACGTGATTCTTCGAGTTCGTTTTGGAGGGCGTTGGCACGACGTTCAGAGATTCCAAGTTGTTCGCGGGCATCATCACGAGCTCTTTGTTCTTCTTCGAGAGCGGTTTGGATATCCTTAAGTTGTTGTTGGTAACGCTTGATGTTCTTTTGGGCTTCAGCGTTGGCCTACACAATTAAACAAACATTTCTTTTTATTATATTTGTAATGTATTTATATACTATAATTACCTTGTTGGCATGATCCAAAGCGATTTCGAGTTCGTTGATGTCAGCTTCCAACTTCTTCTTCATGCGAAGAGCTTCAGCCTTACCCTTAGCTTCAGCTTCAAGGGAAGCTTGCATGGAGTCGAGGGCGCGTTGGTGATTCTTTCTTGTGTTTTCGAATTCTTCTTCCTTTTCTTGGATACGTCTGTCGATTTCTTGACGCACTTGAGACAATTCGAGTTGAGCGCGCAAGACCTTATTTTCTTCTTGTTCCAAAGCAGCTTCAGCTTCTTCGAGAGCAGCCTGGAGTTCATCCTTTTCAGCTTCAAGACGTTTACGTGCCTTTTCGATTTCATGAATGTTGCGACCACCTTCACCGATCTGATCTAGGAGATCCTTAACTTCATCAGCGAGATTCTTGTTTTCGCGACGAACGGCTTCAAGTTGTTCTTGTCCTTCTTCATAAGCTCCCTTAAGACGGAACAATTCGGTAGAGTAGTTGCGGCATTCCTTTTGGGAAGCATCAAGCTCAGCAGCCAAATCATCGACCTTGAGTTTCCATTCTCCAATGATCTTGTCGAATGCCTTTTGTTTCTTTTCAGCAGCATTGGCAATAGCGTTGGCACGGTCTACTTCAAGTTGCAAATCTTCAACTTCAGTTGAAAGGCGTTGCTTGGTCTTTTCAAGCGCAATGCATTTTTGGTTGAGGGATTCAATGGTCTCTTCAGCTTCAGCAAGACGAGCTTGTAACTTCCTCTTAGCTTCTTCCAATTCTTCTGAGCGAGCAACACCATCAGATTCGTATTTGCTTCTCCATACTTGAGCTTCAGCGTTAGCCTTGCTGAGTTGGCGTTGCAAATCAGCCTTTCCTTCTGCTTCCTCTTCAACTTGCTCACGGAGGTTATCTAAGTCGTGTTCCAAATTGCGGAATTTGCCCAAAAGTGTGGCGCGTTCACGAGATTCTTCATCGGCCAAACGCTTGGTGTCTTCCAATTGTGTGGTGAGGGAGATCTTAACCTTGGACAATTGAGATACTTGTGATTCAGCTTCCTCAAGTTGACGCAAAAGATCTGAGTTTTCAATTGAGAGTTTCTTCTTTGAGGCATCAAAGTCATTGAGAGTTCTGTTGGTTTCATCCAATTTGCTTTGAACTTCGTTCAAGGTGTGTTGCAATTGTTTGGCAATCTTTTCTTGGGAAGCCTAAATATTTAGAACACATATTTTAATAAATTCTTTATCAATTTAAATTTCACACATTTTTCGAGCGCCATAGCAATTAAAAGCAACATTAATATTAATAGGATTTGAAGGTTATTGTTATGTGTGGTAATAGGATCGGAAATATAAATAATTGTGATTTAAACTTTGAGAGCTGTGTTTTCTGTCCTTGATCACCTATAGAATTAAGGCGATAATTCCATAAACATCTAGAACCCAATATATACAGAAGATAAATCTATAATAGCGAAATGTTCGTTTATTTAGCAATAATACAGCGTTATATTGCGACATTTTAGAATTCATGTAAATTGAAAATACCTTTTCATTGCTAAGGTGGTCAACACTAATTCTGAGGTCATTCAATTCGCCGAAGTATTGGGCCTTCTCCTTTTCAGCTCTAAATAAAAAAGTTATTGGTTAAACACAAAAATCACACTCTGAAAATTATTATTAATTTTGAACGTCGAGAACATTGTTCAGGTTTGATTATGTCGAGCCATTGATCAGGAACGAATCGTTTGTATATGTGGTATTTTGTTGTGTGATTATTTACCAAAACCATGCGTAATTCAAATTATTGGCATTCCTAATTACCTTTTCGCGTGCAAGTTGATCACATGCTCCGCGAGTTTGATTCAATTCATTGTGACATGACTGACGATCATGTTCAGCTCTATTTTAATAGGTTTTTGAAAATATCAAAGTTATTTTACTTTTCTCATAAAATGCACCCGAAATTACTTTCCACTATAATTTTAACGAAAACTAATATTTATAGTGGAAAATAATTTTACTTATGAGTGTATTCAAAAATAATTTCATTGTGAAAAATAAAATATATAAGGTCTCTAGATAATAGTTTATATAGGGATACTTACTTAGCCTTCAATTTGTTCAATTGATCAACTTGTTCGGCCATTTCAGCAACGGCATCGTTGTGCTTCTTGCGGAGGTTAGCCAAGGTGGATTCATGTTGAATGTTAGCTTCTTCCAAATCACGACGGAGTTTGCTTAATTCTGCTTCACGTTTTTTGTTCAATTCAATTTGAGCGGATGTAGCACCACCAGCTTCTTCAAGACGTTCGCCCAATTCTTCCAATTCGCGAGCAAGATCAGCACGTTGTTTTTCAGCCTTAGCACGAGCTTGACGTTCAGCTTCAACTTCTTCTTCGAGTTCTTCAATGCGGGCTTGCAATTCCTTGATTTGTCTTTGACTCTTTCCAACCACTGATTGTTCATCTTCCAATTTGGCGGTAAGGGACGAGATTTCTTTGTCTTTACGTTGGATGGTTTGTTCCAATTCCTTCTTGTTGCGTTCTAAATCAGCAACAGCTTCTTGGGTAAGTTTAAGATCTCCTTCAACCTTGCGTTTGGATTTTTCGATATCACCACGGAGTTTCTTTTCACGCTCCAATGAATCTTCCAATTCATCCAAAGTTTGTTCTAACTTAGCTTTAACTTTGTTAAGATGGTTGATTTTGTCTTCGGCAGCTTGAAGTTCTTCGCCAGTCTTTTGGTTGGATTCTCCTTGCATCTTCTTCTCCTTATTCAATTTGTTGATGAGTTCATCTTGGTGAGCGATTTCATCGTTCAAATTGCGGATTTGATGGTCTTTGCTGGCCTTATCTTGTTCGGCCTTTTGGACATTTAATTCTAAATCTTCAATATCTTTCTTTAATCCAGAAATTTCTTGATCAGCCTTCTTCTTTTGTTGGAATAATTGGTTGCGGGCATCTTCTTCTTGGGACAAACGTTCTTGAATATCCTAATTTCAGAAGAAAAAAAGTGATGATGTTGTTTAATGAGATAATTTGTTTTTGGAAAACGTCGATATAACATGAAATTAATTTGGACTATAGCCAACGTAATTAATCAGTATAAATTGTAAGTGAGTAATATAATTATAATATAATTAATTTCATATATATATTTATATAAATTATTAAAACATTTGAATCTAAATGAATACTTACACGTAATTGATTTTCAAGATCGTTCTTTTGGGCTTGGAGCTTAGCGGTTCTTTCTTGGAAGTCTTGAATAGATCCCTTCTCACCAGCCAAAGATTCCAAAAGGGCGGTCTTTTCAGCCAACAATTTAGCATTCAAAGCCTCCAACTCTTTGCGTACTTTAATTTCAGCAGCATGAGCTTCCTCAGCTTTCTTAGCCTTCTCTTCGAGTCTCTGTGAATCAATAGTAATTGGTTCTTCATTATTAAATTCATTTAATTCAGGAGTTATTTCGTTTTCAGTTTGCTCAGCCATTTCACTTGTTATAATTTAATATATATTTTTTTTAAATATTTATTTTTCTATCGTTTTATTTTTTTCTCGCGAACACGATCTGCTTCTTGTCGATAACTGGAATGCAATTAAATATCGTACACTTTCGAAGTTATAAAAATAAAATTTCTGTGCCCAATACTTATTCAAATGTGGTGAAATATTCAGAAATATTTATTTATTATATTAATCTTGCACTGCCCCATCATTTCGTGTTTTCCCTCACCACATTATTTTCCAATGGTAGATTTCTGAGCGAAAAGCATACTAATAAATAGCTTCCCCATATTTATTTTTGATATTTCCCACCTTTCTTTCCTTTTGCAAAGTTTCAAATATATTTTTAATTTCAGGTATTACAAATTATATCAGAAAAATTATAAATAAAGTGTGTGAAGCATTTAGAAAATAACTAATTTGGTAATATTTATGGATTTTTTTTTAGATTTGCGAAATTTGTTTATTGATGATTATTGATTTCGAATTCTAATATAAACTATAACTGGTGAATGGCGAAATTAATGTTGGAAAGTTTTAATACTTACAGCAATTTCATCTTCAATACGTGACACATTGAGGAGAGGTTTGACTTTTTGCCACAATTTGTACCATGGCCAGGTACGCAATTGTAAGTATTTGCGCAAGTTGCGTTGAACAACTTTGAGAGCAACACGTTGTTCTTGCAATTTCTTGAATCCTTTACGGGCCAAGTAACCACGAGCCCAGGCTTGCATCCATGACATAATCTTTCCAAGACGTTCATCACGGAATTCTTCCATCTGACCCAAGACACCAGCGCGGAAAAACACCTATTTTTTGTTTGCGAAAGAAATATTTAGAATGTGTTTGGCAGAAAGCCAGTTTTATAGATTAACGAAATAGACGACACCTATAAAACGGCGATTTGAAACATATAGAGGTTAGAATAAAAATAGGAAGAGTTAGAGAATATAGAATCTATAGCATTTAGAAGCGTATGTTGATTTTGCGTGATATATTAAGCGTAAAAGAAAAAACAACATAAACACAAAAAAGACAGTACAGGACATCACATTCACGAGACTCATACAAATGATGGTGATGACGACACATGTTAATAATTGGAATTGGTGTATATTAAATTATAAATGGGAGTGGCACCTTTGAGTTACCCAAACGGTACTGATCATCAGGTAAGTCAATGTAATTTAGAATAATGCCAGCGCATTTTTCAACTTTATCAACGCCCTTCAATAACTTAGGGCACATGATTTGGTAGCTAAAATGTAATGATTATTGTTTGTTAATTGTGTGTTGTGACTATTTTTGGAATGGAAGTTGTAATTATTGTGTCTTATCTTCACATTTTTTTTTTTGAGAATTACAATTTCCCTTCGCTTGTAGTTTGTTAGATATAATTTTGATTCTATATTTATTCAAAAAAATAGTTTGTTTTAAATAGCAAAACAATGTTTGCAAAATAATTAGTTTGAAAAATACAAACAAAAAAATTGAAGTTGTAAATCTTTTACAAGTTAAGAAAGAAATATGAATGTGTATGAATCGCATCTATTAAAACCAACTATTTTTGAGAAAAATATATTAAATACAGTGTCATAATTTTTTAAATAGTGTAATGATGGGAGAGTGATAATCTACTTAATAGCTAAAAGACATGTGGATCTTTCAAATACATTCCATTCATTCATAATGCTTATGCAAAGTCAAATATATCAAGACCAAAAATAAAATTGAATAGTTCATGCCTTGCTGTTGCCCAAACGGTACATGTCAGAATCAAGTGCTGTATTGTCCAAAATAATTGGGGCACATTTCTTTGGATCAGGTTGGGCATGGACTCCCTTGGGGTTAAGGATTTGGTACCTACATTAACAAAAAATAAAATGATAACAATATGTATGGAAAACAAAAAATAGTGAATGAACCATTCAGAGGAGTAACGGACAGAACGTTATGTGATGTGGTAAAAACATAATGTATCTACAAGTTTGTAAACATACGATTCGATTTCATTGCAATCATGCTACTAAATTCAAAATAAAACTGCAAGATATATCATATATACTAAATACTGAAAAACTTAAAGATCCAAATAATAGGAGGGTAGCAATGTACTGATATACAAATAGATTGGAAATAAATTTCAAATTTAAATTTGAAATGAAAGATACAAATAAGGGAAGGTTATGATAAATAATAGGCCTGCCTTTGTGTGCCCAATTCGGTACATATCTGGATCCAATCCAACGCTTTCTAAACATTTTCCAGCTGCTTTCTTGGGATCTTTTTCTTTAGTCATTTGAGCTGGATCCAAAATCATATAACTATAATTGTTATAATTTTTATCTTATTAACTAATGAACTTACAATATCTACATATTTATTAAAAGTGACTTACCGAAGTTTGAAATCTGGATAGACCATTCTGTTGGGGAAACCTTTACGGCAAATACGGATACCTTCAAGTACACCGTTACATGTCAATTGATGCATAACCAAGTGAGCATCAACAACACCAGGTTGTTTCATTTCGTTTGGAATGATGCAACGGACGAAATGAGGTTGAGTTGAACGCAAGATGGTCATCAATTGATTCAATTGATCCCTGTAGGCTGATGATACTGTAGCGAAGCCACCACCCTTCTTACCGCGTCCTCCCTTAGCTTGTTCACCACCGCCAGATTGACCTGGATGATCAGCGAAGATTTCGATCAAAAGTTTGTTTTGTGATTTCTTGAATTGATCAACAACGGTATCGTTCAATGGATCCTTGTTCTTTTCCAACCAACCGGTGATGTTATAACCGACAGTACCAGCATAATGAGCAATAGCGAAATGAGCTGCTTGACAACCTGGCTTTGGTGGTTTTGGTTTGCAGAATGGAGCTGATTTACCCAAATGAGTGTTGGTCAACTTCTCAGAGAAGGTTTGATCAGTTGCCTTGGGGAACATAGATTCTTCTTCAAGGATGGACAAGATACCCATAGGCTGTAGAATTTATAAAATTTGTAAATTAGTTTTTGATCATACAATTTCTAGCTCCATTCAAAGCATAAGTAAATACTCGACAGGGTGTTATTTTTCTTACCTTGATTTATAGGGATATGAAGCTGAGAGCAAAAAAAACGTTTAAAATTAAAGCTAAGCTTAGACAAACAAAACAGAATTGCTGTGCATTTTGTGTAATTTATTAATAACTTTGTTAGTTTTCGAGAAAAAATCTCCAGGATCTTCACTTCTGGTAATCGATTTTTCTCACAAAGCTACAAGCACGGTTAATACCTTTTCAATCAATTCAATACATTGTTGAAGATCCATGCCAAAATCGATGAAGGTCCATTCAATACCTTCACGTTGATATTCTTCTTGTTCCAAAACAAACATGTGATGGTTGAAGAATTGTTGCAATTTTTCGTTAGTGAAATTGATACACAGTTGTTCGAAACCGTTGTACTATAGAATAATTTAAAATCATGGTGAATTAGTTATTGATTTGGTTAGTGACAAATGGGGAATTTTAATGTTTGATATTGATGATGAGTTCACATAAAAAGTAATAAACAAAAAAAAACATTCTGCAAAAATAACACCAACAGCCAGGAGGATTGAACACGCATATCAGTCATGGTGACTACCTTTTCAATAAGATCAATACAGGCCAACAAGTCCATTCCGAAATCGATGAAAGCCCAGTCAATACCTTCCTTCTTGTATTCTTCTTGTTCAAGAACGAACATGTGATGGTTGAAGAATTGTTGAAGTTTCTCATTTGTGAAGTTAATACACAATTGTTCAAAACCGTTGTACTAAACATATAACATAAACAGTGCGTATTTAGGAACAATGGAAACATGCTTAAAAACTAATTTAAATATTTTGGGAGTGATTTATGATATAAAACAATTTGTGGTGCAACTATGGACTTGTGACATGCAACAGTCACATTACGTTCTTAATTCTCTGAACAATTATTATTTACTAACTGTATTTAAAGATTTGTGGTGCAACTCAACTGGAATTGTGACATGCAACAGTCACATTACTTTATCAATTCTCTGAGCAATTATTATTTACTATATAACTGTATCAAAAACTTTGTTGTGCAACTGGATTTGTGACATGCAACAGTCACCTTACTTTCTTAGTCCTCTGAGCAATTATTATTTACTAACAATTTAACAAAACGCGTAAAAATTTAAACAGATCCACCTTTTCAATAAGATCTATGCAGGCCAGCAAGTCCATACCAAAATCGATGAAAGCCCAGTCGATACCTTCCTTCTTGTATTCTTCTTGTTCCATCACAAACATGATATGGTTAAAGAATTGTTGCAATTTTTCATTTGTGAAGTTAATACACAATTGTTCGAAACCGTTATACTAATATTGTCAAGATTAAAAAACTAGTTAAGATCTTTAGAGTTAAAAACTATAGTTGAAATGTAAAAGTGTGAACTATATTTTTGTGAATGATCTTCAAATGAGTGTTAATGTATATATACTTACGTCGAAAATTTCGAAACCAGCAATATCCAATACACCAATGAAATGTTGACGTTTTTGCTTGGTATCCAAAGTCTCGTTACACTTCTTGACCAACCATTTGAAGAGACGATCGAAGACACCCTTACACAAGGCACCAATTGAGTTGTTGACTTGAACAACGTTACGACCTTGGGTGACGAACTCGTTACCGACCTTAATACGTGGTTTCAACAAGTTCTTGTACAGTTCTTGTACATCACAACCCAACAATTTGGAGACACGCTCACCTTCCTCCATACCATCAGCTTCAGCTTGTTCTTCGCGACCACGTTGCTTGAACTTCATACCACCCATATGCATGACAGCGGCGGTGATTTTGTATACATTGTGCTTTTCTTCGTTGGTGAAGCCCAAGATGTCGAAGGCTTGCTATATTATCCAATAAAAAATGTACATATTAGTTTAAAAGCTAAGAAGTCAGGTGAATTTCAAGCAAATATATAACAACAACAAAATCTGCTAAAACAAAAACATGCAAGCATTATATCGCTGTAGATTGGCAAGCTAGTTTCAAATAAAAATGTCGAAATGGGTTCTGTTACCACTATTTAAAAAACATTCACTTCATTCAGATAAAACAAATTGATTTCAAATTAAAACAGAAAAGACTAAATATTCCGGAACATCAAACCAAATCTGTAAAAAAGATTGTTAACACAAAATAACAAAACTTCAAGAACATTCTTTCTGATGCAGGAAAAAATCCTTATTCACTTAGCCGATATCAAAAAATAACTTCAACACAATGAAATTGGAAATAATTTATCAATAACATGACAAAAACCTTCCTAGTCATAAAACATGAAAAACGTAGATAAAACTATCGCTTTTCAGGACACTTACATCGGCAAGTTGGAATTCTTCGCCATCATCCATGTTTGGTACGGTAATTTTTCCTTGCGATACATTATAGTAATCGTAAATGTTTTCAGAGAGCATACACTCAGCTAAAGGATAACAGAATCATTATTAAAAGCTGTTATTTGAAGGATGTGTGGCAGTGTGCTTTTATGGAGTTGATCGGGTTTTGTGATTGTGATGACCAAAATGTAAGAGATCAGAATGAGTAAGTACTATTCCATCAAAAGACCTTGGTCATGTGAATATAAAAGTGTGTGTGTTTGTTAGACCTGCCCACAGAGAATGATTTGTTTAGGATATTCTGATAGTTTTATAACTCTGTGGGAAGGTCTCGAACTCTTCGATTTTGTTAGAATTGCTTCGAACAGTTTTGAAATATTTGTTTCGTGTGTAATATACAATAAGTTCAATAGTATGTTTAGAAATATAACGCTTCACTAGGAGCTGGTCAAATTTGAATGGAATTTTGGAGGAAACAATTATATTTGAGTATTTTTGTTTTGTTTTCTTTCGAATCTTGCCAATTATTTACCGGCTCCTAGCTATTTGAATTATGTATATACATTGGAGCAAACTATTCCGGAATAAACTTGTATTTACATAAATATATAAAGAAGAAAAGTGAAATATATATAGTTAAAAGATTTTTAAACGGAAAATTTAATATTATTTTTTTTAAAACCACTTACATCTGTTAATTCAAACTCGTCACCATCTTTAACACCAGGTATTCTGGTTTTACCTTGGCAAATACCAGGATAATCCGCGATATGATTAGAGAGATATGTGTAAGCTACATAAACGTATACATCAACATATAATTGTTTCCTCTTTATTTTTGAAGATATTTATTTAAAATATATTTAAAGATTGCTGATATGCTGAAGAATTTAATTTTATATATACATTAGACTAGCGACAGAAGAAGCAGCAGGCAACAATTAAAAAGCATTAGACTTATATAAATACATTTCATGGACAAACAAACAGGACGTAGACATGACGATAACGACGACGAATTTAACAGTTTTAATTAGATTGAGTCAGTAGCATGAAACTAAATTTTGTTCCTTAAATAAGTAAAAAACATATGTTCGTGTTACTGACTCTTTCTTTGGAGCCAAAACTAGAAATGGACAAACACAAGTTTTATAAATAATAAAATAAATTGGACGGACAGTATGTTTTTAAGAAATAAACTTGAAAAATTTCAATCAATTATTACATCAGTTAAGGTAAATTCTTCACCATCATCAACGTGAGGAATACTAGTTTTTCCTTGGGATACAACGCGGTAATCATGAATTCTATTGGACAACAAGCAGTATTCTGTGTAATTAAGAAAGTGTTATTTTTTATATGTAATGGTAGTCTGTTTGTCTGTAAGAATGTAATACATTGGGCGCAAAAGATCAGTCAAAACACAACAATCATCTATATCAAATCAGAAGTCTCCAACGAGTTGTTTATTCGGTGAGATCACTGATTTAATCTAATAAAAAATGGGTAAATTACATCGGTAAGGTTAAATTCCTCTCCATCATCAACATTTGGAATTGTGGTTTTTCCTTGTGATACAACATGGTAATCATGAACGTTGTTTGAAAGCAAACACTCAGCTGTATAAAGTATAATGTGGTATTGGATGAGTATTATGTAAAAAGTGTGTGTAGTTATGCTTATGTAATTTGTGTAATATTGAAAATATCGAGGAATCCAGTGATACAAAAACACACATAGTGCAATACTATATCTACGATATTCTTTACAGTAAATTGTTAGAAACAGCAAACAAAAAAAATTAAAATTACATCGGTTAACACTAATTCTTCGCCATCATCGACATTTGGGATCGTAGTTTTTCCTTGTGACACAACATGGTAATCGAATATATCATTCGACAGGTTACACATGTCTAGTATAAATCAATAATAATATTATTTTTTTGCTTTTCAATAAAATATATCAACTGTAGATAACTATTAAACTTTAAGTATATATGTTTTTGTAAAATTGTTTTGTAATTGTCTTTTTCACTTTATGTGTAGATAATACATTACCTTTAACTCCTTCAACAGATCCAGACATGATTTGGTAAAAGATGTGGTATGAACGCTCCAAAGATTGTTGGGAGATGACACGAGCCTTTTCCAACAAGTCTGTAGAAAAAATAAATCAAATAAGGAAATGCAATACAATTGAATCGAATAATACTCACAAGTTTCAATATCAGCACCAGCCAATTTACCAGTTGGTCCAAAATGAATACGGATGAATTTACCGAAACGAGAAGAGTTATCGTTACGGACGGTTTTGGCGTTACCGAAGGCTTCAAGAACGGGATTGGTTTGGACGACTTGATCTTCGAGAGATCCCTTGTTCTTTTGAGATTCATCCTTCTTACCAGAAGCACCAACAGTGGCGAAGTAAGCAATTACCTTCTTGGTGTTTTCAGTCTTACCAGCACCAGACTCACCAGTAATCAACATAGATTGATTGACGTGATTGGTCAACATGTCAACATAAGCACCATCAGAAATGGCAAAAATATGTGGTGGAACTTCATTACGACGCTTGCCACGGTACATCTTAGCGCAACGGTTGGTATATACTGGATAGCGTTTGTAGGGATTGATGGCAACGCAGAAAAGACCGGAATAGGTCTGTAAGATAGCCAATGATTAGTACTAAGGTTGTTTAAGTCTGCTTTAACTACATCAATATAAAAGTGAACCATTGACAGTCCATTTTAGTACGTCATTCAATGGCGAACTTTTTATATTTAATGCTATATTAGAATTTCTTTCGAATTTTTTTGTTAATTTATTGTTTGATCCAGTTTTCCGAAAGATATTTCAATATAATTATTATTAGTATAATGTATCAGTCATCTAAACAGTAGGTTTTTGCTTTTAATATTACAAATTGAAGTTAAACTTGAATTTTAAGTTTAGACATTCTTAATGTTAGAAGAAATTAACTACTTTTAATTAATGAAATCAGCAAAAACCTTTATAATTGATAACTTTTAAATATGATTAACATTGTAACAAACGTTATCAACATTTAACCATAAATTTTAAATAAAGATCACTCCGCCATGTTCCAAATTAAAGATGTTTTCTCCAAAAGTAATCTAATCGTTGGCTTTTGCGGGACGGTACTGCTCACGATTTATGCAATTTGACAGGACATCATACTTTTGACAATGATAATATTGGAGTCAACATTGGACTCCGGGACAAAACATTTGAGACATAAACAATATTTTTGACAAAAACATATTTGGTACAGGACGGAATAATTTGTTAGTTAGACTTTTTTCGATTATGGTTAAAAGTTTTATTTTACATCAAGCTGCGTGTGAAGCATACTTACGTAGATAAGCTTGTGGTAGTATCTTTGTCTCAAGTTATGGAGTACAGAGGCATCGTTAAGATAAGTCAAGTTAGACATATCTTCGGCCTTTTCGTATTTTGGTGGATTTACTTGTTGGAGTAGATCTTTCTTGAAATCCTTAGACTATATTTTAAAGAAAAGCACATATTAGTAAGGTTTAAACTGGTAACTTACATAAATAAGCTTTGCATAATATCTTTGACGGAGATTATGCAAAACCGTTGCTTCGTTCAAAATGGTCATATCGCCCATATCTTCAATTTTTTCGAACTTCGGTGGGTTGACTTGCATAATTTGTAAAGATTTAAATTCTTTTACCTTTTATAATACACAATAAAAAATTTAAAAATCGCAAATAAAATTAAATGTTAAAAATAATTAAAAAAATGTTTTTTACCTCTCCGCCTGGCAAGCCAACGGAAACAATATCTCCCTTGGTGGCCTTGATTTCACCCAAAAGGTAACCTTCCTTCTCATCTGGTACCCAACAACTTTTCTTGGAGTCGTATGGTTTCGATTGATCAATACGTCTTTGTTCCAAAGAAACAAACAAGTATGGGGTTGGATCTTCATCCTCTTGATTTGCAATAGGTCTCGGCATTTTGAATTAGTTTTTTTCAATAAAAAATAACAAAAATCGATCGAGAAAGGGCTTAAGATATATTTATCTTTAAATTATTTAAATAAACACTTTTCTATTTCTCTCTGTTTGAGCCCAAATGCTTCCCTGTAAAAGCACAAAAAATATATATATTAAGATGTCTTCTAAATGCCGAGAAACATGAATAAGATAGAAAATAATCGAATCCTAAAAGTATGTCAATTGTAATTTTCAGTTTTTTTTTATTTATAATCTTCTTTATAAAAAAATCATCGGAACATTGAATAATATTGTGAAAATTCCATATATGTCGGTATTCTTGAAAGCGTAATCCGATCCGATGATATGAGAAAAACTATTTTTCTTTTATCACTGTATATGTGAGTTGTGTGGAGAAAATAAATCGGCTTGTTTTTCATTGAATGTTCTAATATTAGAACTTGTTTGTAACTTGGCAGTTGTTTCAAAATATTTCGAAATGATACCACCGATTTTTTCTCGATTTTTTTTTTTATTCTCAAAAATATGTTTTTGAGTATGTCTGAATTCAAAAACTGTATTCATATATTCACACTTAAGATATTGTGGAATTCAAAATGTTATTAAGGGGAAATGTTTGAAAATTGTTGTTTTCGAAAAGTAATCCAATAATATGTGTAATACAAATTCCTTTTTGGCTATTTTAGGGTTTGGAAATTTTGCGTAATGTATTGCGTAATAACTATAAAAAAGTATTACACAATTTATAATAATTTCCACTAATTCTCACTATAACTTATGTCACTTTTCACAAATTATTTTTTATCTTTGATGAAGAAAATTATATAATCCTTTTATGGTTTCAATTGATCAATGATCATTTTTCAATTATCACACAATTTTTTTAATTTTTTTTTTTAATTTTCAGATTTTTTCTCTTTAAAAATATGTGTTGCACTTACGCGTTCGAAAGCCGTTCTGACCCACACAGCCGGCAGTGTTCCTTTTTATATGAGGCAATTTGATACCGTATATTATACGAAATTGGCAGTCGACACACACACCCGTGCTCCCGGGATTGGCTCCCTTTTTGGTACACACAAGTAAATAAATTCAACAACCACACCTAAATACGAAGTATATTTCTAATCTTCCGTAGGTGAGATTAGGGAATTTTTAGTTGTTTGAAATAAGAATATATATTTAAATCTATTTCTCGATGTATTATTATAATTCAAGGCAAAAACATTTTTGATTAGTTGTTGGTTTTAGAACATTTTTATCAAGTAATTTGGGAGTTTTTTTTGGTTTTAGGTAGTAAATGGAAATGTTGTAAGATAGAATCGCTTGATGGTTTTGAGCTCGTAACACTTAATGTGCTAGACTCTGAACAAAAACCTAAGTTAATTATATATTTATCAAATGTGTATATTATGAAAAATTAGTTCATCAATTGCTTTTAAAATAAAAGTTAACAAACATATTTTTACTTTCTAAACTTCAAATTAATTTGGAATTTAGTGCTTTTTTTTGCAAAAAAAATACACTTATGTTAACGTTACATCTCAACAAACATCTCAACACCATCATCGGAGATTTCCAGTGCGGTTTCCATCCCGGAAAATCCACAACTGATCACATCTTCACTCTACGACCTTTTTATTGATTTTAAACAGGCTTACGACTGCATCATTAGAGATGAGCTATAATAACTCTGCAATGATGGAACTGGGCATTCCTAAGAGACTCATCCTACTATATCAGATGACCCTAGCAGAGATGAAAATTGCAGAACATCCAACATCCAGCAGCATAATAACCAAGTCTGTCCAACTTTTGGCGTATGCAGATGAAATTGGCATCTTCAGAAGAAACGTAGAAGATTTGAAGACAAGCTACAACAACATCAGTAGATATGGGCCTCAGAGTGAATATCGAGAAGACCAATTATATGAAATCAAGTAGAATCCAAGCAGATATTAAAACCATCAACACGGGCACTGACAAGTTTGAGTTAGTAAAGGATTTCACGTATCTTGGATCCTCAGTTACCACCCAAAATCACTCAAGAGATCAAAAGGAGAATAATGCATTCTAATCGAACACTGTTTGGGATAAGTAGAGTGTTAAGATCGAGATTCATCCGGAGAAGCACTAAACTAAACATCTACATAACTCTCATTATACCTGTTCTAATATATGCGACTAAGCATTATCAGAATCACACAAAAATCTTCTAAAGGTATTTGAGAGGAAAGTGCTTCGTATGATCTTTGGTCCTATGTATGCAAACGATGAGTAGCGCATACGATACGATCATGAGCTATATACAGACCCCAGTATCGTAGAAATAGTGCGAAAAGAACCACTTCGATGGCTTGGACATTTTTGGCTCCTGTTTGATGCAACCCCTCCAAAAGAGATCGGATCGCACAAGCTAGACCCGAAGATTCCCAAAGACAAGGTCGACAACGGTTACGATGGTTAGATTGCCTTGAA
>JXPG01035093.1:0-19782 GCA_001015175.1 Megaselia abdita
GATGACAAGTGGTTTTTGATGAGGGTTTTAATATGTAATCGATTGAGAGTAATTGGACATTGTTTGAAAAGTGACTGACTTGGCTAAAAATCAGAACTAAACCAGACAAAAAATTATTATACTTTGTACATTTTTAGTTAAATTTTAGCATAATAATTGTTTGAGAGTAATATCATCTTCACAAACCAACAACTCAAATAATTAAAACCTAACTAACGGAAGGAAAATTATATTTTACGTGACGACTATAAAAAAATATGGGTGAGTTCGACTCATAACTTTTTTCAAAGTAATATTCACCCTTAAATTTTAAGCAATGACAAACTTTGAAGATGCTTTTAATTCTATTTAGGACCTTTTTGAAAGAATAAAAAAGCCCACCAAAATATTCTCAAAAAATAAAATGTTTCCAAGATCGTGACCTCGAAGAAGAAATTACCCTAAGATCTCCTTCCTTTAGACAACACGAAGTAAATGGAATCGAATCGACTACATTATTTTGTTCTCATAACCAAAGTGGTCAGTCAGTCAGATTCTGGTTGATATTAAACACGAATTTCAATTCAATTCAAGCGAACCAAAACAGCAGCAGAGTCTGAAATCGAATAACATTATACGTATCGTATTCTATATACTCATCAGAATCCAGCCGGGCACGTATCTTGAAAAATATAGCTATAGAGTGTAGTCTTCGACTTCGACATCGAACGAAATAAGTAAACACTTTATCGTGTATATAAACCATATGTAAAGAGATATTTATAAGATGCTGCTCTTATAGAATTTCAAGTGGAATCAGACGACGATCACCGGAAATTTCAGATTAAGAATCAACCCACTGTGTGTGATTTTATTTTTAATTAGGGAATTTTCCATGGCATTCGAAATCAGTGACCGACCAACTGATCGACCGACGGGACCCGACCACCTCACGTTTTTCCAGGAATTTTCAACTCAATATAATGACCAGGTAATTACCAGCACATACCAACCATCACTCAGAGTAGAGCAGAGCAGACCAGGCAAAAAACTTTAATTAGTTTTTATTACAGTTCTGCTTAAAAATGATTTTAAACTGTGGAAATGGAAACAGATTTTTCGTTTCTCGGATTGAAATTTATTTATTTCCAGACAAGAATAAGCGATCTTGTTAACAATGGGCGTTGTTCCATACAATACGCAACGCGACCGAGCGATTGTTTCCATGTTTATTTCTGTCAACAGTTTTTATGAGGCGTCCTTGAATGTCTGTCGAACTAAATGTGGTATTCATATGGTTTATAATTGCTAGGAATACTATAGTTCTTGAAGCAAATATTAAAGGTCTTGTAGAATTTTTGGTGCTATTTTTAAAAGGAAATACAACTTCGATTCATTTTTTTACACGAAATTTAATAATGAATATTTCAAAGAAAGAAATTACGATAATAATGATTATTATAAAATTATTGAAAAATACATTTCAATTACAATACAAAATATTTGTAATGTAATTGTATTTAATGTAATTTATTTAAATCATAAAATTTCTAATGATATAATTTCCAAACAAAACAAAAACTTGAAAATTAAACATTAAACAGCATTTTGAGATATTTTCGAAAAGAAAAATTCTAAATTTCCTAATCGTAAAGATACAATTTCAATTTAAAAACAAAATAAAATTAAACATAAAATTAAAATTAAAAAAATGTATTAAATTGTATTTTATTTAAAAAAATATATTTTTTTTTCAGAATTTTGAGATATTTTTGAAAAGGAAACTTCAAAATGTCCTAATCGTTAAGATACAATTTCAATTAAAAAAAAAAAAAATTAAACATTAAATTTAAATAAAAAAATATATTAAATTATATTTTATTTAAAAAAATATCTTTTTTTGGGGCATTTTGAGACATTTCTGATCAAGAAAACGTCAAAAATTAAACATTTAATTAAAATAGAATTGAATTTTATTTTAAAAATTGTATTGAATTGTATTTAATGCAATTTATTTTAAAATAATTTTTTTTTAAACCTTCAAATTTGCTTATTAAAGATAAAATTAAAATAAAATAATTGAAAATTAGATATTTAATTAAAATAAAAATTGTTTCGAATGTCACTTTATTTTAAAATACTTTTGTTTGTTAAACAACATTTCGAGATATATTTAATAAAGAAAACATAGAAATTTCCTAATCCTAAAGTTACAATTTCAATAGAAAAAAAAACTTGAAAATTAAACATTAAATTAAAATATAAAAATTGCATTGAATATAAATATATTTTTTTTTAACAGTATTTTGAGATATTTTTGAAAAGCAAACGTCCACATTTCCTGATCAAAAAAATACTTTTCAATTAAAAAAAAAAAACTCTCGCAAATTAAACATTAAATTAAAATATAAAAATTGAATTGTATTTAATGTAATTTATTTTTAACAAATTTTTTAGATATGTCTTGATAAAGAAAACATTTTATTTTTTTTTAAATAAAAAGGAAAATACTATTTCATTCGTTCTTTAANGATACTTTTCAATTAAAAAAAAACTCTCGCAAATTAAACATTAAATTAAAATATAAAAATTGAATTGTATTTAATGTAATTTATTTTTAACAAATTTTTTAGATATGTCTTGATAAAGAAAACATTTTATTTTTTTTTAAATAAAAAGGAAAATACTATTTCATTCGTTCTTTAAGAAATGTGAAAAATAATAATTTTGATAGAAAAAATTCTGAATTTTTTCCGTGAGTAAAATTCACTACCGCTTTAGACCCAGAGGGTAAAGTGTTGGTCCAAAAATGTTGAATTTGAGATGAGTAAAAAATATTTTTGAAATAGGTAAAATTTCAGCAGTTTTTGCAATTTTTTACATTTTTGACTAAATTTAACACTGTTATTTTTTACAAAAAATAAAAAAAAAACGACTCAATTTTGAAAAAAAAATGTGAGAAAAATATCTACATACAAAAGAGGTGTAATATAAAAGAGACGTACTTTACAATAAATAGAATAAAATTTATTTAAATTTTATTTTCGAAGTAATATTTAAATTGATATTATAAAATAATATTTCCATTCTTTAAAATTTTTTGAAAAATTTCCATTTAAAAAATAATAATTAAAATTAAAGAAACTTTATGTTCTGTTTAGCTTTAGCGTGAAATTTTTTTTTTTATATAAATTTCTCATTTTTTCTTTGGGTGAAATTCATATTTCTACACTAGAAAATAAAGCGCTGTTTTTTTATATAAAAAATGCCGATTTTTATCTTTTTTTAAATGGGTACAAAATTAGAATTTTCTGTAGATTTTTAACATTGCTTAAAGTTTTTTTTTGTTATTAAAATTAACACAAAATGCTGATATTCTATCGAAAAAAGACGTAATTAATCTAAATGGAAGAACAAATTTTTATTTTCCAAGTTAAATTTATATTATAAAATAATATCTTTCTTTAAAAAATGTGAAAAGTTACTTTTTAAAAAATAATAATTAAAATTAAAGCAACTTTATGTTCTATTTAGCTTTGGTGTGAAAAAGTTATAATTTTTTTTAATAAATTTCTAAAATTTTCCTTTGGTAAAATTTACTATATTTCTACACCAGAAAGCAAAGTGCTGTTTTTTTTTTATCAAAACTGCTGATTTGTATGCTTTTTTAAATGGATAGATTTTTAGCATTTTCTTGCTAAATTTTAACACAAAATGTGGATTTTTTTTTAAATATTTAAAAGATTGAAATTCCCAACAAAGTTAAAGCTTTGAATTTTGTAGATTTAAAGCATTTTAAAACAAACATTTTTTTCAGAAAAGAGACAAATTTAAACTAAGAGGAATAACATTAATTACAATTTTTGTTTCTAAGTTAAAATGTATATTCTAAAAGCAGCAAAAAATCACATTTGCTGTCTTTAAAAAATGTGAAAAATTAACTTTTAAAAAATAAAATTTTAACTCTGTTTAGCTTTAGTGTGAAAATTATTAAAAATTTCTCAAATTTCCAGTGGTTAATAAGTGGTGGTTATAAGAAAATTGCAGATTTAAAAAAATGACAAACTTTTTGTAGATTTTAAGAATGTTTGTCTAAAATTTAACACAAATTTAGTTTTAATATATTTTAAAATTGCAAATTAAAACAATTATTAATTTTATAGTTAAACCAAAGTATAAAAACCACTAAAATAAAGCAATAGAAAAAAAATACCATAACGAATACCTTAATTAACTAACTCTTTCAAGTGTAAAGTCTGAGTAGATTACCATTGAAAATAAAAACATCCATCACTAAAATTAATCTTCGCTTAAAGCGAAAGACCTTGAACACTGATTAAGGGTATGAGTAAATATAATGAGCTCATATTTTTCTTCTAGAACTTTAGACTTCATATTATTCTTAGAACAATTACATAAAAAATATACCCTACACTTTTCCTAAAAAAAAAAAAATATCAATTAAGAACTAAAAATGACTTCAAAAAACCACAGACTTTAATCAAACAAAGAACCCTAAAACACTAGAGACCTTGAACTCTGATAAAGGGTATGTGAACGTGAACGCTTCACTTCAACGAAGAACAACTATAATGGGAATGTATGAGTTAGTTGATTGCCTGCCGATCGGTTTAGTATAGTATAGCTTGTTGCTTTTTAAGCCGGCATTTTTGTTTTCTTCTCAGTTCTCACATAAAACAAAATTATTTTCAAAATTCAATATGAACAGAAAAGATCCTCTTTGTATTGGTGGCTTAATTTGAATCTTGTGGTACGATGTGGACGGTTTCACCACATTCAAACTCAACGGAAATAACAAAAAAAAAAAATATCATAAAAATCATGTTTTCATCGATTGGATGATTTAATGACTTATAAAACTTATAAAAAAATATCGAAAAAACAAAATCTGCAAAACTACTTTTTTCGTTCTTCCTTTCTTTTTCAGTACAGAAAAGAAACGGTGTGAAATTTTAAGTAGGTGTTAAGTTATTTCGCCTCTCTTTCGCCCCAATGGATAGTTGAACAACTATATTGAAAAGTTGTAGTTGAAGGGTTTTACATTTGATTGATGTGAATTAATGTTGAACAAGCGAAAACCAACAACACAGAATAAATGAAGAAATCAGAACTCGCAGTTCCTTGTGAATAATTCAAATTAGAAGTCAGTCTGCCTAACCGACCATCTATCCATCCAAAAGAAACCGGTTTCGAAGACGGACGGACAGGAATTACATATTAACTATATACACAGTGGTAGTATGATATTTTAACATATGTAATGGAATCACGCCTTATTAGGAATGGTTTTCTTAACTCAAGGAATTTATGTGCTCATTGTTGTATGTTGAAGGAAGGAAAGATTTTTTTTTTTGTATATAGAATAAATGGACCTTCGCCGATTGATATTTAACTAACACCAACGTGGCTTCACTTAGAGCGTTACCAGTTTTATGGCCTTTTCAAGGGAATTCATGGCTTTATACCTGGAGTATTTTAGGAGAGGTAGAGCATTTGAATCTATTTAGAAAATTGTTGGTAGAAAGCACTTTTTTTTCTTTTACTATAAACATCTTAAAATTCAGAAAAAGAAGGAAATTTTGATTTGTTTTGTAATCAGAGAAAGAAAGGTCTTGAAAGTTTTGTTGGTATCATCGAGGAAAGCCTCATTCTAATCTCAAACACTGTCTGTAGAGTTTTGTTTGGTTTAGTTGTGATTTTTGTTAAATAAAAATTAAAGAATTCTTTGGATTACAGCAACATCTATTGATGGACTAATGAACCTTTTTTACATATCGTGCCTTTGGAGAAAATTTACTTGAAAATATGTGACATAAAGTTTTAGATATAGCCTTCGTAAAGCTGAAAATTCCCCTGGCAGGATCGCAAAATTTTGATCTGAACAAGTTTTGCTTTTCTAATTCACTTCAGATTATTTGAAAAATTTTTTAACCCGAGATTTTTCAAATGTTTTTTTTTTTTAGATTACTTTGAGTTTTAAAAACACAATTGTTATGATTTTTTTTTAAAGAACATTTTATCAATTTTCAAATTTACAGAGTACTCAAATACTTTTAAACCCAAGATTTAAAAACAAATTTAAGAACACAATTGTTATGATTTTTGTTTAGTTTCAAGAACATTTTAATGATTTAAAACAAAAATTGGTCATTGTTTAAATAAACAGAGTATTTGAATATTTTTTAAGAACACCATTTTTATGATTCTTTTTAAAAAGAAAAATTAGTCATTTTTCAAATCAACAGAGTATTCGAATAGCCAGGATTATTTTTTAAATATTTTAGAACTTTTTTAGTTTTAAGAACAAATTTTTATGATTTTTTGTTTGGTAGAAAGATTGTAATTTTTTAAATTAACAAAGTTTTTGAATTTTTTGTTAACTTAAGTTTTTTAAAAAATAGTTTGAGTACTTGAATAGTTTTCTAAACACTTAAAATATTTTTAAAGAAATCTTCTTTAAAAATATTTTAAGAAACTTGTAAATTTTAAAGATTTTCTTAAGAACAGTTAGTAATTGTTCAAATCAACAAGTATTTAAATAATTGTTAAACCAAAGATTTTTTAAAAAATATTTAAAGAAACTATTAGTTTGAAGAACACAATTTTAATGATTTTTTGCAGAAAAGTTAGTCATTGTTCAAATCAACAGAGTATTCAAATATATTTTAAACCCAATATTTTTTTAAAATATTTTAAGATACTTTCAGTTTTAAGAACATAATTTTTATGATTTTTTTTCCAATCAACAAAGTATTTTGAGAATATTATTGAATATGTAAAAAAAAAATATTAATTTTAATAATAGAATAGCACAATTTTTTAATTGGAATTCACAAATTTTTTTTTAATTGCTTATGATTTGAGTTCAAAAAAACTTTTATTTTTAATGTTTTAATTTATTAGTTTTAAAGTTTTAAAATCTTAAGTACTAAAATTAAAGTTCTATTCTTTAAGCAAATAGTTTTAAAAAAGTTAACATTTTTAAAAACTTAAAGATTTTAAAAAATAAAATGTTTTGCCTTAAGAAAAGGATATTTTAATATATCTTCTAATAAGAGAGGTTTCCTTGTAAGATCTGTTGAAAACATCGAGAAACTAATGAAGAATTGAGGTTGAGGTTTTATATTTTCCCCTGGCAGGATCGCCAATATTTCTCTGACACAAATTCGCTCTTCCAATTCACTAAGCAGTGCTCCATTTACAAAGAAGTAGTTATTATTCCTAATATAGTGTCTTTAACAATGAACAAATATTTACTTGCTTGTTAAATTTGACTTATTCTAGTAGGAGAACTCCTACTAATGTCTGTGCTTAACAAGTTTTCGTGGTTGAAAACAAAAAAAATCTACAAGCTTAAGAGTTTTTTTCTCAGTTTTTTGTTGACTTGTTCTATTGTAGTTAAACTACAACATTTTTTTCCTTAATAAAAAAATCCTACTTCCAAAACCCAAACATAAAATGTATATGAAAGCCTTCTACTCACTCTTTAAGACACCTTCAATAAAGTAAGATCACTCACCTGTAAAGAAAAGAAAGAGAAAAAACTTTAGTAATTAGACTCCAAATTAACGCAACAAAAAATGTTCAACAAAACAAAAATTCAGTGAACAAAAGAGCTTATTGTCCTAAAACTAAATGGATGAAGAAAAAAAAAACAACAGCCAAGCGAACTGTAAACTGCGACTGCATATCCAATTTACAGAAACTGATAAATTTAATCGTTTTGACATTTCCTGTGGACATTGGTTGGCTTCGGTAGCTGTTGTTGGTGCCGGTTGTTGTTGCCGCTGCTAAAAAAGAGGAAAACAATGGCAACAAGTCCAAGGACAGCAAGTTGTTCTCCTCTGATTAAGTTTACTGTGGAAACTGGAAATTTCACGTTTAAACATAAAAATATCGTCTGATTTGATTCCCAACTCTAATTTCAAAGGTGTGTTCTACAAAAACATGAGGCAAAACACAACAGGCAAAAAGAAGTACAGAGAAACATCTGAAACATTAACCCGTATGCTAATGGCCGTTTACCTTTATTATCTGATTACTTCTAATCGGATTGGTAGCTATTACTTACTTTACATTCATACACTTAACATTGTTCAATGGAACTACGATCATAATCGGACGGACAGACTTTCTTCTCTCTTTGCTTTTATATTATACGAAACGATCAATTATGTCTAAGCCTACATTTGCTTAATGCACGGTGAGGGTTTTTTGGGGAAGGTCTTAGAATTTGTTGAAGTATTTAGCTCTATTCAATTAGGTAGTTGGTTTGTGTAGGGCTCGCCTACCACACTGACGATTCTGAGTTCGAATCTCAGTCATTTCGATGTTGATGATATAACATAGCAGACAGCTCATGACTGACTCTATTCAGAGGAAGAGGGAATCGTCAGACTGGAGGGCGATAGTGCTAGCACCCACACCAACCAACTACCTATATAGAAAAGCAAGCAGTCGGTAAATACTTGCTACAACTTTATCTTATATTATTTTTTTGTATTTAAAATTTTTCTTGAATTAATTATTATATTAAATATGTTTAAATTTGAAAAAGAAAAACACAAATCTTAAAAATTACAAAAATTTTATGTTTTTAATTCTTTTAAATTTCATATTTATTAAAAACAAAACACTAAATATTTTGATAAACAATAATTGAATATGTTTTTTTAAATATTTTATTTTTGTTCGAATTGATTTAATTAATAATTATATTAACAACGTTTAATTTTCAAACAAAATAAAAATTAAGACCAATTTAAATTTGATTCTATTAAAAACATAACACTAAAAATGTTGAGTATTGTAAAAAATAATTGAATAATTTTTGTTTCATTTTTAAAAAATATATTTGTTTTAAAATTTGTGGAATTAATTGAATTTATAATTATTTATAAATGCTTAATTTTTAAACAAAATGTTTAATTTTATTAAAATATTTTAAAAATTTAAACAAAAAATAATAAACACAAACATTTTTATTTTTAATAATAATCATGAAACTAATTATCTATACTTTTCGTAAAATATTTGTTTTAATATTTTTAAAATAGTAACATATTATTAGATTATTTTAAAATATTTAACATACAATTAACATAACATTAAAATTCATTGTTTTTTTGTTCTTAAAATATACTCATGATTTTATATTTTTTTAATTTTAATAACAATTTAGTTTTTTTTTTTCTTTTTTAAATATATATTTCTTTTATTTAAAAATGTGTCGAATTAATTGAATTATATTATCAATGTTTAATTTTTCTTAAATATTTTAAAAAATTAATAAAAAAATTAAATGTTTGAATTTAAAACACAGAAATATATACTTTTAATAATAATCATGAAATTAGTTATCTATACTTTTTGTAAAATATTTGTTTTAATATTTTTTAAATGTTTTCATTTTAATTTTAAACAATTTTAATATAAAATTAAATTAAAATTTAAGTTTTTTTATGTTTTGGTTATTTTTTAACGATTCTTCTATTCAATAGAAAATATAGAATTTTAAATGGAGTTCTCTTCAATTCACAAATTTTGTATTAAGTTATTTATTATTAATTTTATAATATATATATCCATTTTAAATTTAATTTTAANCAATAAAACATTGTTTTTTCCAACCAACTTCATTTTATAATATATATATCCATTTTAAATTTAATTTTAAATAAATATATTATCAAATTTTGAAGAAAAACACCAAAATTTAAATATTAAAAGAATTAAATGTTTTAATCTTTTTTTAATTTCATATTTATTAAAAACAAAACACAAACATACATTTTTTTCCAATAGTCTTAAAATTAATGAATTCATTTTCATATTTCTTAAATTTTTTTTTCGTATTTTAAATATATTAGAATTATTTTTTTTTTAAATTTAAAATGATGTTTTTTTTTAAATTTGTATGGTTATTTAAAAATANGTATTTTAAATATATTAGAACTATTTTTTTTTTTAATTTAAAATGATGGGTTTTTTTAAATTTGTATGGTTATTTAAAAATATTTTTCAAAATTTGGATAGACATAAAAAATGTATTAACATAACATTTATAACATTGAAATCCATTGATTTTTTTAAATTCAATTTTTTTTGTATTTTTGAAATATGCATTTTTGATTTGAATTGGTTTTTAATTAATTGATTAAAAACATTATATTATCAATGTCTAACTTTGAAAAAAAATTTTTTTTTAATATTTCAAAAGTTTTAATGTTTTTAAATTTGATATTGATCAAAATTCCTATTTTTAATTATTTCCAATAATTTTAAACTTTTAAATATAAGAATTTCGCATTTTTAAACTTTTTTTAAAATATTAATCTATTGTTTTTTAACATTTTCGTAATTTTTCTAAAAATATATATTTATTTTTTATTTGAAAATTTGTTGTCATAAAAATTATATTGTAAATTAAAAAAAAATGTTTTCAGTTTTTTATATTTAATATTTTTAAACATTTATTTCTACAAATATTTGTTGCTTACTATTTTGGAGATATTTTTTTAAGTATTAATTTATAACATTAAAATCCATTGTTTTTTTTTTTTTTTAATTTTGGTAATAATAATAATATTACAAATGTTTAATCTTGAAAAAGAAGAAAAAATATTTAAAAAAAAATAATGTTTTAAGTTTTTAAAATTTTATTAAATACACAAAATAATCCAATAATCTTTAAATCTTTCAAATATTAGAATTTCATATTTTTAAACATTTACTTATATAATTCTAGAGTTTAAAGATAAAAAGTAAATTAGATTTATATTTTTTTGTTATTTTATTTTTGAACATTTTTTGATTCAATATTTTTCAAGATAAATTTAAAATGTGGGGTTTTCAAAATTTTTACTTGGTCATTTAAAAATACTTTTCGTTAAAATTAAAAATTGGAACCTCAAAATTGAACTGAGCCGAATTAAGGTATAATTCTAGTTCCGAACACTGTTGGGTTTAATAAATAGCTTGGATTTTTAGCCAATTAAAATTAAGGAAATTGAATTAACCTATAGGAAGGGTCAATTTGTAATAAATATTGCTCTAAATTTAATAATTTACTCTCATGGAACAAGTAAGAATTAATATAGGAACATAGTTATATTTTTTACTTATGTTAGATTTTTTCAACACAAGAAAGAGCCTTTTACAGCCTTCCCTCCCCGAAACCCAACAAATTCTTGCAGTGCCCACGTCTCTTATTGACGAATGAAGACGGCGCGCGCTTTAACAAAACGATAACAGAGAAATTGCTGGAACCATCGTACCATCTAAACGTTTAATGCAATCTCGTGGCAAAATAAATTGATGTAATGTGGAGAAGAAATTCCATGTTTAAACTGAAACTATGGAAAACAAAAACTAGCATATCCACTTACGCACTAGGCTTGTTGCTTGGATGAATGTTTGATATATGAAGTGATAATGGCACCATCGTGTGCATTTTCATCGCGATCGAATGGAGGCGACACTCTTCCAACTTAGAGGAGGGGTGATCTAGTTTCAAGAACGTGATTGTAATCATAAATATCAGGTTAATATTTTTTTACTTTAAAAAGTGACTGATTGACTGACTGTCAAGCCAGTCAAACCGTCATGAATCAGCAGATCACACGTTTTCTTTACCTTCAAAGGAACAAAAACAACCGGTTGGATAATATATAAGAAGGGTATTAAAGTTCTTTGTCTGGTGGCATGACTGGCTGCTTAGCAAACGAAGGATCATTAGTTTTCTATTCAGGTTTCAAAGGTTTTATGTTTATGTAATTCTTTTAGATAAATGATTCGATTTCAATCGTGTTTCATGGCGACTTTAAAAAAAGGTTCTTTGTCACGGTATGAAGGTTCTTTTTTTGTTTCACTAGATTTTTTGGTTTTAAAAATTGTCTTTTTTTCTGAAGGTTTTCTTGTGAGAATTTGGTTCTGTTTTGTGGTTTATTTTTTGTGTGATGGAGAATTTTGTTAGTAGTTATTTTAAGGATTTTTGATAAAATCACATATTAAAATCACAGATGTCAAGCCTCAATCAAGTCAATAATTTAATTTACTTAGGAAACAAGTATGAAACACTTCTACAAATAAATTGTAGGAAAATCCCTACTCTTTTTTGGTATGCTTGATGTAGATCTGCCAAGTATCTTTCCATAAAATAAGCACTTTTAAAGAGTTAGCGAAAAAGAGATATCATCAATGGAGCAAAGCGAATATATATTAAAATATAACGTTTTTTAAGGATGATATCGTACTTTGTGTCCCACCATGTCGTGAAGACATCTCCATGATATTGATGATGATATCGTTTTATCACATAATACATCATGAAGACATCTCCATGATGTAGAGAAATATCATCAATGGAGGGAAGCCCTACTATTCGTATATTTTATTTTTAATGATGATATCATACTCATGGTCTCAGTTTTTATCCCCATCATATCGTGAAGATATCCTCATGATATAGAGAAATATCATCAATGGAGAGAAGCGAAGCCTTATATGTAACATTTTTTTTAAGGAAAATGTCCTACGATGTCATTGTCTCAGTTTTTATCCTGATCATATCGTGAAGACATCTCCATGATATCATACACAAACTCGAAAGTCTAGTCATGTCATAGATTTTTTTGATAGAGAATTCGTTAAAGACAAACCATTGATTGATTGGTTCTGATTGGCTTTTGACATCCCTGATTAAAATAAAAGCTATTCAAGACAACGTTTGTTAATTGTTTGTCTCTAACAATATTTTGTGTGTGCTAATTTTACTAAAAATCTAGTAGTCTTCAGTAGTCAAAAACCAAACTACCTTTTAAATACTCATACTAAACTCATACTAAATAAATAAAAATAAATTATAATAATTTTTTATTTGTTATTAAACACTAGGGTTTTCTTTAATTTTATTAAGTTTTATTTTAAATTTGTTTAACTCTACTTGAAAAGTAACGTTTTAGGTAGGCTTTGAAATAGCCATAGGAAATTAAATAAAATTGAATACAAATATGAAGTCACGATCGAAAGCATATATGAAAAAATGCTAATTTACTACACGCTAAAATCTACTACAGTTTTTGTAGTTTAAAAATTATTTAATTTGGGTGTAAATAAGAATATTAAAAAATACAAAATTCTAATATTTTAAAATATGAATTTTTGTGTTTTGTTTTTAATAAATATGAAATTTTAAAAAATAGGTATTTCAGTAGAATTTTTGTTAAGTTTAAATATTTATGCTTAATCAAATTTTGAGAAATATTTGTTTTAATTTTAAATTTAAAATATGTACTGAGCAGAAGTTTTAGGAAAATTACCTATGTAATTTATAGAAAAGTAGAATAATACAATTTTCATTGGTAAAATCTTAATTGTGTTTTGGATATTAGAGACAATTATAGGACATATACCATTGTGTTAAAACAGTTCATATTAAATTACTACAGGTAGGGAAAACTCCTATTTTTTTCTATATGTGGCTTAAATAAAATGTGTTGTACATTTATTTGAATGATTTTATCATATATTTTATGTGTTTTATATATTTAGATGGAATTTTATTTCTCCATCTTGAATGTGTACTCATATTAATTTTAGTTTTATATTGCACTGACGCAAATAACTTTGAAACATTTCGTTTAGCTCAACAAAAACCAGACAATTTCCTACGGTATCTATGCCTTTGTTCTTCAAATTTTGTGAATTATGTTTGACTACTCTTAAAGACCACATTACAACTAGTCTATCTGAGCGCTGGAATCCTAAATATAAACATATACAAACAGTAATTATGTAAATTCTCTGTTTCGCTTCATTTGTCTGTCCGTCTGCTTAAATACATTTCTGTCTGCCCTACTAAATTTTATTCTAAGAGAACTTTCAAACTCTAGTATTTTCTTAAGATTAAAAGTAATTGTGCATGATTTCATGACTTCAATTAGACCCGAGACCATATTTAAGAAACAATGTTAAACATATGCTTCAGCCGCTTCGAGCGTTTAGTAAGAAAAAAAAGTCACAAAAGAAAATATGCATGGTAAGCCATAATCCACCATGTGAAAGACAGCCGACAACAACACGTGTGAAACAAAGTCGATAATCCGAGATTCCTTATGGAGATAATAGAAAGTATTATGTTTTAAGGATTAAATAATTCTGATTGGCTCAACAAAAATGTGTGGTACATTAAGAGTCTTGAAAAAAATCACGACTTGACCTGAATCGAAAGCAATTAAAAGAATCTCAAGAGTCCACGAGATGTCAATTACCCTCGACCATCATCAAAAAGAAACTCAATATAATAGAGAAAATTCCAGTAAATCAAATTAAAATTCCCTCCCTTCGTCAAAGCTATACCATCCAACCATCCATTACGAAACGAAGAAATCTAATTTCATTTCCTCGAGAAGAAGACAAGAACAACAATATAATTAGAGTAAGACGAAAATAAGAATTAGATTTGAAATGTCCGTCCGTCTGACAACCACCACAAGAGAAGAGAATCAAAACCGAAACTCAACCATGACTTTGTTTTAAGGTCAACAAACAGCTGGGAACGCCATTAAAAAGAACATTACATTAAGCATTTAAAGACACGAGAAATGAGAAATAAAAATGTTAACAGTGTTGTTCTTTCTCTGGGTATAAATTCACATCATGACTTTGACTTTAACTTCAACTTGATGGTATTTCTTACCATTTTTTGTTAATGTTTTTGTTGGCTCTGGTTGGTTGGTAGTTGTATTGTGTTGTATATTGTATATGTTGTAAGTACAATCCACAACAGTCAGTCAGTCATTCAGTCGGCCAAGCCAAACCAAGCCAACCCAACAACCAGTTCTTGTAGTGTTTCTCTCGAAATGAGTTGAATTACCCCCCTCAGGTATAAAGAGAGAGTCATAAGATCTTGATCCCGATTCTTGAGCCAGGCAAGCGGGCAGGCAGGCAAAACCACAGCCATTTACCAGTCATGTACAGAAACGAAAAAATAATTATATTTCGTTTCGTTTTCTTTAAAAACATAAGAAAAGTTTGTGATATCTCGAAGAGATAATTTGTATTGGAAATCACGACTTGATGATACTTTTGTTCTTGGAAATTCATCATCTTAGAAATTCCCTAAGATGATCTGATCATCTTGAGTGACTGACTGGATGGATGGACGGACGAATGAATGTGCCTCGAACAGTTAGGGTCAATAGCCACAATATGCAAAATACTAAGCTAGATTTCCCAAACTGTATCGGACCGGAAAATAATAACTCCGTAACGGTTCCACATCGGTTAATTATCCACATTGTATATTTTTTGTTTCGTTTGTATCTGTTTCTTGTGTTATTTAGCGGCGGTATATCTCGAGATCGCGATCACTACGTTTTTTTCTTGACTCTTGAATTATTCATAGGATTTTTTTGCTAATTTTTTATGTTTATTATATTTATTTTCTAAGATATTTTTGAATTATTTTGGTAGGGAACATACATTTATTTTTTGTTTGAAATCATCGTGAAATCATATTGTCTCAGTTTTTGTCCTCACCAAAACCGTAAAGACATCTCCATGATATCTTATAAATGAATCATAGAGTTTTTCAATAATGAATTCGTTGAAGACAAAACAGTGATTGATTATTATTAAATTGGAGATAATGATATCCTCAGTATTAATTGTTATAGAGGAAATAAAACAAATCAGATTGTGATAAGCATAGGAAGTAAGCAAGAAGCATAAGAAATAATCAAGCCTTATAAATCATATCATGGAGATGTCATAATGACATCGTGGGAACAAGATTTTACAATAACTGAGATAATGATATCCTCAGTATATCGTTTGAATTCCTCCAGATGTAAGCTGTTATCGAATGAATGAAAACATTAAGATTGTGATAAGACGAGCGAAGCGAAGCCGGTTGGACTATGTTTTCATGATAATAAATATTGTTTTGGAGATGAAATGTTCAATAGGAAGCAAGCAAATCTTCACAATTTGATCCCCATTTCAAGAACATTTTTCAGTTAAAATTTAAACAAAAATTGTTATAGCTCTTTAGAACAATGCTTTATATAATTTTGTATATTTTTGATGAATTTAAAACAATTCCAAATGTATTGAAAAAATTTCAAAATTAAACTCTTCTATTTTACAATACGCAAACAATATTTTTTCTTGACTCTAAAATTATTCATTGGATATTTTTAGCTTAACATCTTATTTAAGAACTTTTATCAGTAAACATAAAAATAGGAAAGATAGGTCTTCATTTTTTAGAAAATTATTCTTTATTTATTTATTATTTGAATAAAAAAAAATCAGAATTCGAAAGACTTAAAATACCACCTTTTCTATGTTTTAAAGCTTAACATTTTATTTAAGAACTTTTATTTCTATTATTCTTAACGCTTTTAGGGGGGATATAATTCTTATGTTTTCAGAACATAATACTTTCTATAGTTTTTAATTTATTTAGGGATTTAAAAAATATCACAATTTATCAAAGGATTTAGAATCGATTTTTTTTATTTTTTAAAATTTAACATTTTATTATTATTAATCAGTAAAAATAAAAATTGTTAGACTTATTTCGAGGAAAGATAACTGTTCAATTTTTAGAAAATTACTTTCTTTATATACAATTTTAAAAAAATCTAAATTTATCGAAGAATTCTAACCTTTTCTATTTTTAAGACTTAACGTTTTATTTAAGCTTAAATAAATACGCAAAAATGTTAACAAGTCTCAGTTCAAGAGCTCAAATACTTTTCATATAATTTTCTTAAAACTTTAAGTGTACAATTTTTTTGTATTCAAATTCAATACTTTTAATATATTTTTTCAAATGTTAAGTGTATTATTTTTATTAACTTTCACAAGGAATTTAAAACAAATCAACATCTTTGGAACAATTTAAAATATCACCTTTTCTTTTTTTTAACACTTAACATTTTAGCTTAACTAAATACGCAAAAATATTTATTAGTCTCAGTTCAAATTCCACGCTTTGTATATTTTTTTTGGTACAATTATTTTTAATTTTCAAGATGGTGTTTTTCTTATCAACATTTATTTTCTATATATTTGAGGAATTCAAAACAATTAAAAATTTCTGAAACCATTTAAAATCTCACTTTTAACATTAAATTCATAAGTACAAATATTTTGTAGTCTCAATTCAAGAGTACGAATCCCATAATTTGCATATATTTTTTTCAAATTTCAAGTGTACTAACGTTTATTTAATATTTTGTTTACTTTAAAACAATTCAAAAATTGCGGAACCATTTTAAATTTATTTTTAAAACTTAACATTATATTTAAGCTCAACTAAATAGAATTGAAAGTCTCTGTTCAAGAATTAATAAAGTGTTTTTTTTTTTTTTTTATTCACGATGACGTTTTCTTGTGATCAAGAAGCACAGCGTAGTGGTTATGCTTACATACTATGTATTTTTCATAGTAAATTATGGTTAATGGTCTATCCGATTACTAAGATTGCGTTAAGATACTTCTAACACTACTACATTAAAGAAATTTTAAAGAAAAATAAACAAATTTCAAATATTTTTTTATGAAAAATGCTTTTATAGAAAAATCTGTGAGAATCAATGAAAGAATTTGTTAAAGTCAAAGCTGATTCTTGTTTGCACAGAATTTATAATTTTGATCATTTTTAAAATGTGTAAAAAATCAGCAAATTTGTAGATTCTTTTTAGTATTTTCTGATACATTTTAACACAAAATGCCAAACAATTTTTAGATTTATAACATTTGAAATGAAATTTAAAGAGTATTAAAAAAAAAAAATTGTAGAACTTGTATAGTTTTTATTGTAGACAAATATTAAATTATATTTTTATAATTTAGTCAAAATTGTAAATTAAAAAAAGATAATATTAATTTTGTAAATATTGTAATTTTAATATATTTATAAAACTAGGTTATATGTTCAATTCCTCGACTATTTCTTTTAAATTGTAATATTTTAATTGTAGTATTTCTAAAATTATAATTATACAAAATTTAAATATTTTCTACAGTTTTAATTTTGAAAAAATGCTTAATTTTACATATAATTATAATTGTCGCTGCCATTTTAAAATTATAATTTTCGTATTTATGTTGTATAATTTTAAGTTCTACAATTATTTTTTTAGTGTTAAAATTATCACTTTTTGTTTAAACTTGGTCTCAATTTTTTTTCGATGACTTTTCATCAAAATTGCGACATAAGTATCGGTTAAGACAAGACAGTTTCGGTTTCTAAGGCCTTGAAGAGTCAAATATTTTTTTTAAAGAGGTGAGTTTTGTTGAGGAGAGANTTTAGTGTTAAAATTATCACTTTTTGTTTAAACTTGGTCTCAATTTTTTTTCGATGACTTTTCATCAAAATTGCGACATAAGTATCGGTTAAGACAAGACAGTTTCGGTTTCTAAGGCCTTGAAGAGTCAAATATTTTTTTTAAAGAGGTGAGTTTTGTTGAGGAGAGAGATTAATTTCATCAGATAAAATATTTCTAAAAATTAGAGCGGGTATGGGATTTATTTTTAGTTTATTTCAACATGTTATATCAATGAGTTATTTGATCACTTCACTTTTTAAAGTATTTTGATGATTCAAAAATCATACAAAACTAAATCCTTCTTAAAGTTTTAAATAATTTCTTGTAATTGTTTTTTCCTTTTTTTTTTTTTAGTTTTAGACCAGAGTCAGGTTTAATTTTGTTTCAATAAATATTTTAAGCATATTTTCTAATTCGAAAAATTTCAACATTTATTAAAATTCATTCCAATTGTAGAAAAAATGAAATGAAATTCTCAAAGAAATCTAATAACAATCACTTTTTTATTCACATTCACAGGATTACCTCATAAAATAATGTGTCTTAAAGATCTTTTTCAAAAAATCACAATCAAAAAACTGTACACGTAGCATATTTGAAAGAAAAAACTTTCTAAAAATTCACCTTCACAAAATTACCTTCTAATTGGTTGTGAATTCCATGTAAATCCAAAATTTCCTTTAGTTTTCCATTGAAATTATAATCCAGGACAAAGAAGACGACGACAAACGAAAGCGAAAAATCGGATAAAAACAAAAAAAGAAAACTTCACTCTCGTAAACGGAAATCAACGTAAAAATGTGTGTTACCGCATATATTCTCCACCGTTTTTTTTTGTCAATAAAAAAATAGAAGCAAACGAACAAAAAAAAATATATAAAAAAATTGGAGAAAAAAATATAATAAAAATAAAACGCGAACAACAGAACGTAAAAAAATTCTCGACTAAACTGAAATAGAATGCTAAATCCCGGTAGACTAACCAAGTAACATTCAACCAACCAACCAACCATCCATCCATCCAACGAAACCAACCAACAAACCAGCCGACCGACCTACCTGTCCAGGTGAAACAAGGTAGTTTGTAGTTAGTGTTTGTAGTTACTGTGTATTGAAATGTTCTTCTTTTGGGGTTGACTGGCTGGCTTGTTTCGTTTTCTGTGGTTGTGTGAGTCTCTTTGTCTATGTATTTGTGGTCGGTTTGGATTCTCTTTCCTTTTCACACCATGGCTTGCTTGTCTCACTCGTTTAGTTTACACATGGAAGACGAGCGAGCGAGCTAACGAATTACTAAACC
Organism: Megaselia abdita; assembly: GCA_001015175.1. NCBI lineage: Eukaryota > Metazoa > Arthropoda > Insecta > Diptera > Phoridae > Megaselia > Megaselia abdita. The sequence goes on from JXPG01035093.1 coordinate 19,639, forward strand.
CTTTTTGGGTTCTTCGATCATCATGATCAGTCTTCGTCAGGTAGATTCCGATACCTCTCTTGGCCGATGACGACAAATTATGTATAAAGCAATTATAATCAGTGTTGCTAGGTCGAATGGTTTCTTATAGGGTGGTTTTTATTT
>JXPG01035099.1:0-10197 GCA_001015175.1 Megaselia abdita
TTATATTATATTATATTATATTATATTAATAATAAAAAAATAAAATATAAAAGTATTACCAATTCGTTTCCAATTATAATAAATATGTTATTACAAATCTAAACAAAATATTTTCCTTTTTAAAAACTTAGTAAAAAAAATATTGATTTTTAAAAAATCAATAATATACCAATTCGTTTTCCTATAAAAATAATTATTCTTTGCTAAAAATTTGTTAAGGAGCAAGAGAAAATTTACCTTTTTTATCAAATTGGAAATTTTCTACTTTTTAGGAAAACATTAATTGAACACAAAATATTATATTAATTTTAAAATAAAATATATGTTTTAGAAATTATTATTAACGTAACGTGAAGGCTTATATTATGTTTTTGATGAATTAACGTAACTAGTATGGGAATTATGAGCACCGTTGAAAGTGGAAAAAAACAGGCTTCTTTTTGTAGCGTAACGTGAAGGCTTGTGTTACGTTTTTGATGTTTGTATTTTTGAAGTATTTTTGTTTAGGAGAACAAAAAATAAGGTCAACATTGGAAGAGAAAGGCAGGCTGCTTTCTGTAGGTAATAGGCTTGCGTAACGTTTTTGATGCGTTAAATGTTCGGTGGAGGATTGACAAGATTTTGTTTTCCATTTTTGTGTCTATGGGACTCTTAACGCCAGTTTCTTACAAATTTAAAATTTTAAACCTGAATTCTTACAAATTACAAAATATATAAAAAAAACAAAGTGCAGAAATGTCATAATTCCTAACATCAATGAAAAAAGTACAATCAGCCAAGACGCTTGAAAAGAAAATCCCAAAGAACAAAAAAGAAGAAATCCATTTAGTTAGCTAATTTAGTTTATGTTCTCATTCTTAATTAAAGTAAACGATATGAAAGAAAGACATAGAACACATTCCATAAATCAGAATCACAAGAAGCATGTTCTATGAAATAGATCAAAAGGAAAGGGAGTTGTGGCGACGCAGCGGACAAGACAAGCGGATAGAAGAAGAAGAAGAAGAAGAAGAAGAGAGAACGATCAGAACGGATAGAACAAGTGTGCAACTTTCCAAATATAACATATAAATTATGAAGTATTTGACAGTTTCAGGTGACACTAATCAACGATTTCATTAGTATTGCTGACTGACGACACACGGAATGGAATTGAATGAAATGAGTCTTGAATTCTTTTGAAGAACAATGAGCACACCAGACTGCAACGTGTTCAACTAGAAGCAGCAGCAGAAACAACAACAACAAACCCAACAACATTTCCAATTCTATAGAATCGACATCAACAGTCATCAACGATAGATAGATGGATAGAATAGAATATGGCTGAGTCGTCATAGATTATTATATGGGAGAACAAGAAAGAAATGCTGAATGTTAAATTTAAATTCAAGGGGCATTCAACTGGTAGTTGGGAAGGCAAGTAAGGAAATAGTCAGACAGACAGACACTCTTAAGTAATATCTTAAAAAAGTGTAAGGTGCAGTTAATTATCGACACATTTACACATCCTCTAGTCAATTAGTTTGCACTTTATGAATTCTTTTTTTAGGGAGGCCTAAATTGGTATTGGGTCGTTTCCGTTTCCCTCATTGAACAGCTTTTGTGAAGAAATTGAGAGTGTTAATTTTTATCGTTTGTTTTCTTACCATAAAACAGAGGAAATTTGTTCCGGATGTGTGATTTTTTTATTAATATTTTTGTAACAGGTGATATAATTAATAAGTTTTTGTTTGGTTTTTGTGGTCATATAGTGTTGAAAAGGCAATAAAATTAAGAAGTATGATTTCTTTAGATATTTTAAATACAATTAAGAAACAACGGGACGGAAAAATGCAATTCTAAGGTAAAGAGTAGACAAAAATTAAGTCAATATTTCAAAAGTATATTTTGCACTTTTTAAATATACCTAGTTTTATTAGAACATTTCAAAATATCCCTGATTTAACTACTAAATGAATTCGGGTTAAAACACTTTTAAAAATATTTGAAAAGGATTTGAAACATATAGGATTCTTTTTGAATTTAAATATATTTTTTATAAATTTTATTGAACATTTTTAATCAAACTTTTCAAAAATATTTGAATTAATTTAAAAAAAAAATATTTATTAGAAAGTTATTAAAGACTTAAAAATCTTAAGCTATTTACTTTTTTAAAGTGAAGTTTTGAAGACACATTTTAAATTGATACTTCAACATTTTAAAAACTATCAGATCAGAGATCGCAATCGTAACGATAACCTTAACCGATAATGCGTTATAAAACTTTATTTTTTAAATAACGATACCCGAAAAATTCTAAAATACACAATAAATAAGAATTGCTTTTAATATTTCTAGTAAATTCCAGTTTTATATTTTTTTAAATTTGAAACTTTAGAATTTTAAACTTTTTTTAAGTAAAGATAAATAATTTAACATCACATAACTTTTTTCGGTTTTAAAAATGTATGATTTTGTTGTATATTTATGAACATTTTTAATCTTAAAATTTTAGAATTTTCATTTTCAAATTTTTTTTAGGCTAATTGAACATTTTGTTTTTCGAAATTTTGTAATTTAGCACTTTAAACTTTCGAATTGTATATTTTATTTTTAAAACAACAAACATTAAAATTAAAAAAAAAAATTGAATTTAAAAAAATTTGGAATTCAAGATTTTGTTTTAAATTTTGAAATTAATATTTCTTTATTTTTGAATGCTTGAGGTATATTTTTAAGCATTTTAAAATCTATGTATATTTATTTTCTATTTAAAAATTTGTTGAATTCTTTATTTTTGAAAATTAATAATTTTATTATCCATGTTAAATTTTTATGGCAAAACAAACAAAAATTTAAGAAAATATTACTTATTATTTAATTAATGAATAGTTTTTTAAACTTAATATTTATTAAAAACATAAATTAATTTATTTAAATGGATTGAAATAAATTAAGCTTTTTTAAATATATTTGTGAAAATTAATAATTTTATTATCCATGCTAAATTTTTAAAGCAAAAAAAAACCGAAAATTTTAAAAATATTATAAATATTATATAAATCCATTTATTTAATTCTTGAAATAAATAAAGCTTCTTAAATATTTATTTCCATATTTTCTAAATATTAGAAATTTTATTTTTTAAACATTTTGATTTTGGATAATTATTGAAAATTTATATTTATTTTTAAACATTTAAATGAATAGTTTTAAAAATATATTTTATTAAATGAAGAGTTTTCTTTAATTCTTATAATTTTTACTTATTATTTTTAAAATATATATTTTTTTTAAATATGCATAGTTAATTAAACTTTTTTTTTAAATTTAAAAAAATAGTTAAACAATATGATGCAAGATTTTTTTTTTAAATCATAGATAGACAATTGCTTATTTTATAATAATATAATATTTAATCTCAAAAATACTGTAAGTGTAAACAAAATAATTCGTTATAACGTGAGGGATAAAAGTTGGAAATATCAGTTACTTTGAAAAATTGTCAGAATGTAACGAATTAAGTACCGTTATAATTTTTGAAAAAGAATAACCCATACCTAATCAAAATTAATATGTTATAAAACTCCTGGTATTTTAAAAAAAAGTAGTTAAAAAAATTAAAAATATTTTTAAGATGGATATTTAGAAAATAAAATTCGAAGAAAATTTAATTTAAAACAAATAATAGAGATGGTTTTTGTTTAATATTTTTGGAATTAAATTTTTGAAAGTAAAATTTAGAAAACAGGGTCGTTTCAAAAATTTAGCCTTTATATATAATTTTTTCCAAGTGGAATTTTGAAGAAAATATGAAACTTTTAAAAATATTTAAGTTACAAATAAAACTAAAACAACAATTTAAAAAAAAAATGTTAGAAACAATTTTTTAAAAAATGTAATTTTATAAATTATTATTCGGAAACACGTTTTCAAAATTTATCAGACTTTTTCTTTTATCAACATTTAAATTAGAAGAACTTTTTTAAAAATTAAACTTTTTAAAGTATTTGAATAAAATCTTTAAAACAAATAGTTTAGAAAATTTGTCTGTTCTTTCAATAATTTTAAGATGGAATCTTTCTGAAAGTTTAATTTAGAAATTAATTTCATAAATGCAACTTTAAATATATATGTTCAAAATTACTTTTTTATAATGAGACTAAAAATTCAATTGTAAAAAAAATATGAGAATAACCCTCACAATAATTGGAGACTTCCACGCAGAACAATTGTTTTATTTAGTCCAATAGTCTGTCATATTCGATTGAAAATTTTTAATAAACTCAAAAGTCATAAATTGGTCTTCTTTCGATTGGAAAATCGTCGCAGACAAACCAAGGATATCGTTGGGACCATCTGGAGACAAAAGCTGATACAATATTGATATCTTCTGGAAGTCTTCGCTTAAAATATCAGTATTATGTATAAATATGCATTCAAAATCCTTTTTCTTTTATTCAGAGATGTCTATGGATTATTTATTGTCTATCAAATTCGTCTCAAATATTTTTATATAATTTGTTAAAGCTTGAACTAATTATTGTGCTCATTGTTTTTAATATAACTTCATCTATTGCTCAATTTCTTCAGAAAAAATACTAAACATTCTATGAAACATGAAACCTTTATAGTCGCTCTTTGCAATCCCTCAAGAATCAAGAAAACAAACTTATAAAACCCCCCTGTTATTAGTAGTTAATATTATACAACAGACAGTAATCGTCATCGCCATCTCGTAACCTAGACCTTTAGGAGAAGCGCTTTAATCTGAGAAATTGCATGGTAATTTGTATTGTGTTTGAATGTGAACCGTAAGTGTGCAACAAACTAAACTAGCAATCAAATCAGTTCAGTCGAGTTGAGTAAATAATGGGGTTTAATTAGTAAAAGTCAGCCAGTAATTTTCTGTGGAATGTTTTGTTGTTTTACTGGCTTAAACGATAATTGAAATAGCAGGTATTCGGATCAAAAACAAGGCGCCGGGAAATTATTTCACTTATAAATAAATAGGTTGGCTTTTTATATAATGGAGTGAATAACGAAAGTGGAATACGGTTTACTTTTGATGTATTTTTTTATCTCAGGAATCTCTTGTGTAAATATGATCTGTTACTTAACATAGTCATCGTCTAACACTCAAGACAAACCAGTATAATAAAGAACATTACGTCTCTCGTCGCCCCTTTCAATGCTTACAACTCTCAATTAAAACCAATTTGATATTGTGCAATAAATTTAAATTTTTATGAAATAATTAAGGTCTGGTTGTCGTCGGTTCGATGCATCCCGCACAACTCCTCTCTTTGTCACTCTTTCACAATTACCATAATTTCATATTCCATAAATATGAATGAGGGACTGACATGACGTACTGGTCGGTTGATTCGCTTGCCTAGCTATGCGTTGGTCTTATCAATTTGCATTCATCACCATTTCAGTTCAATTCTGCTTTTCGCCATTGTTCTCTATGAATTTCCTCAACTCATACTATATGCTCAACAAATGGTTTAAAGCAATAATACTCCCAGTCCCAGTTTTTATTGTCTCAATGGACTGGAGTTTTAAAGGGAGTTTTTATCATTAGGGTGGGTCATTTTGTTTGTATGTGAAATGTACATGTTTTGTTTTAAATTAACGGTTTTTAAGAGCATTGAATAGGAATTTGAAAACAAAACTTAGCATTTGAATTTCGAGGGATTGATACATAAAACAATTTTTTAAAAGAAATTATCAACATTTTAAATTTCATTTTTTAGATTTTTTTGTAATAAAGGTTTACATTTTTTTAAAAATTGTATCTTAATATATATTCTTAGAGACTAGAAATAGAGATATATTTCAAGCAAATTATAACGATCATATTTTTAAAACTATTACATATATGAAATTAAAAAACAAAAATTGAAAGAAAATAATAAAAACATGTAAAATAAAAACTCTAAAACTATTTAAAAACATTTTGTGACTTTAAATAATTACTAAAAAAAATTTAATAAGCAATTATAAGCTTATGATTTTAACACAACAAATTAAGACATTTTTAGCTTCATTAAAAAAAAAATATTGTTTTTCCAATAAAATATTGTTTGTTTTAATAAATTTAACGTTAATTCTAGTTTTTTTTTTTAATATTATATTTTTAAGAATAAATTTTCAAAATTGTTGCATTTTTAACTAAATTAAATGAAACAAAGCATTTGTTTTAATAATAACTATATTTTTTTAAGACTAAAATTTAAATAAAAATGTCTAATAGAAATCAAAACTATTGTCTTTTTAACTTTATAAAAAATCTAATTTGAAATTTTGTTTAAAGAAGTTTGAAATTAAATTTTGAGAATAGCTTTAAAATTAAAAACAGTTAAAATAATACATATTTTAAAAATCTTTGTTTAAATATATATATTTAGAATTGTAACTCTTTGTAACTGAATAAACTTTTTTCTAATTGTATATTAATTTAATTTACTAATCTTAAATACTTTTTTACTGCGAATTTCTTAAATCCAATAAAAAAATGTTTCAAGATATCACAATTTTTAAAAACATTTCAGATATTTTTGTATTTTAATAATTTTTTTTAATAACATTCTTTTTTTTTGTTGAAATTTTTATTTATTTTGTTATTTAAATTTTTATTTAGTTTTTAAATTTGTTTTTAAACTTGTGTATAAATTTGTTGTTTAGTTTTCCTTTATTTTGTATTTATTTATTGGTAAATGATTTAATAGAAGAAATAAGATAGTTTCTTATAATATAAAAAACTATTATTATTATAAATATTTATTCACACTAAAATTACCAACATTTTAAATTTAATTTGTATAATTTTTGTTATAAAAATGTTTGTGGGGTTTTTAAGTTTTTTTATAAATATAAAATAATATGTTTAATATTTTTATTTTTAAGACTAATTTTTAAAATATTAATAAAATCTCATATCTCTAAACTTAAAAACTAGTGTTTTTTAGGTTTTTAATTTTTAATATATATTTTAAATTTCTATGAAGTATTATTCTCAAATGAGAGTTTTGATGTTGTTTTTTTTTAAGAAAATGTGTATTTAAAATAGTGAGGTAAAACATTTTTGTTAACCTTGCTTTATGTATATTAAAAAAATGTTTTTTTAATACACAATATAATAAGATAATAAAATTTTCTTAAACAAATACATAGTTTCATTTTAATTCGATTAAGATAAAAGTACAGTAATTTTAAGATTAGATATTTATTTTAAAAAGTCTCAAGTAATTTATTGTTTAAAATTGTTTTAAAAAATAATTAATATCAATGTTAAATTTATTAAATAAAAAATATTGTTATTTTTTTATTAAATTTAATCATAAATTTTAATATACCAACAAATATTATTAATTTCAATTAAAATGTAAGTTTATTGTTAAAATTTAATTTTATTTAAATTAAACAAATCACATTAAAAAATAAAAAAAAAGAATGACTCTTACGCTTAATGAATATGTTAAATAAATCAATAATAAAAATACATTTAAAAAAGTAGAAATAATCTTAAATATATAAAATAATAGAAAATGTTTTTTTTTATAATTAAAAATCTTATTAATTTGAATAATTTTAAGTTATTTATAAAACTTTGTTGGAGAATTATTTTCAAATAAAAAATATTGTTAAAAATATTTTAAGGTTTTTGTTAATGAAATTCTTATTTTTTTAATTTAAAGATGGTCTTGAAATAACGTAGACAAAATATTTTTTGAAGTGTTGCCTTTTTTAAATATACTTTTAGTATTTCTTTATAATTGGTAATTGTTTTAATAGAAAAAATATTAATATTTTAAAATATATTTTTAGTATTTATTTATAATTTAATAGAAATATTATTACTTAAATAATAATATCGATAGAAATAGGTACATATATGTGGAACCGATTTCTGGGATGACTAAAAGCAGGAGCTAACACTTCTTTAACTTCAGACAAAACAATAAATACCCTCAATCATTTTAAAAACGAATAATAATAATAATAATAATAATAATAATAAATGCTTCATAATAGAGAAATAATAAAACGTAAATAAATAAGACAACACAAATTTAAAAAAAATTAATTTAATTTTAAATTTAAATTAAAAACAAAAAACAATATTATAATAATAAAAATAATCTACATTAAAATAAATCGTAAAGATACAGCATAGAAGAATTATAAAGACTATATTAAAAAAAAATTAGAGAAGCAGCTTCAGAAAAATTCTAAATTCCCTCAATAATTCAAGAAAAAGGAATAAAACTTAATAAATTATCAGCTTCTACAAAGCAATCTACATTTAAATAAAAAGATATATAATGAAAAAAGAGAATCACAAAAAAAAATATTGAAATACAAAAATATTATAATATAAAGTATATATGTATTTCTTTTTATTTATAAAATGAATAAAAAAAAAACAGCTTAGACAGACAGAAAATATCCTACATTCAAATCAATAATGACAGTAATAATAATAATAATATTAATAATAAAAAAAAAGCAAAACATCAAAAAATAATATGAAAAAAAAATAGTTTTTTTTTTAATATAAATAAAACAAATAAATAATAATAATCAAAGATAATAAAACAAAAATATAATCTTGCATTTTCAAAGTTCTAGTTTTTATATATTTGCCATAGATTCTATAACACAAAATTCTATAAAAAAATAAACTACATGGAATTTTATTTTTTTGTTAAATTTTTGAATTTTAAATGGAAAAGTCCTGTTTTAATGATCAAAAATTAACAAATATTTAAAAAAATAAATTTTAAAATGATAACTTTTAAAAACAAAAATTTAGTTTTACTTGTTTGTAACATTAAAGTCTCTAAATACTTACTACCTGACTTTTCATCGCTTTTGTCACGTATATAAAAAACTACAATAAAAAACTCCAATAAATCCAAAAATAAAACAAAAACTAATAGAAAGATAAAAAAAACTCTAAACAAACGACAAACCATAACAAATCCCCATCCATATAAAGTCAAAGGAAATCCCCTTGACTCCCCTCACATCCATCGAATAGACGAGTCAAAACCACAAATGTAAATACAGTAATGATAACGAGCGAATACAAAATACCCAACGAGCATGTAAAGTGAAGTAAATCAGTAATTTTATACCTTCACAGAAATGTATATTCATTCTGTCTAGGTAATTTGATCGCTGGTAAACAGTAAATAAATATGAATAAAATGTTATTTTTGTTGACGTTTCAAGGTTTTTCGTTTTCGATAAATTCGATCGCAAAATATCATCTTTTGTGAATTTAATTGATTCATTTGCGCTAAATTTTAGTATCGTGTTTCGTTTGAACTGGTCGTTCAGACAGACGCGGTGACTGGCTCAAACTTTTTGGTCACGCTTGGCTATCAATTGATTGTGTTTAATTGATTAGATTTTATACACAGCTTGAATTTGAATCTTGAAGATACATGGGTAATGAACTTGCATTGAATGTGATGATGATGACGATGAACTAGACATAAGTGCAGTTTTTAAAAATGATTCATTGAATTTTGGTTTGAGATTGGAATTGAATTAAAAGTGTCATCATTTGTTATTTTTAAAATATATTATTATTTGTTTTATTTTTTTTGGGCATTTCTTTTAAATTATAATTACAATATTTTTAAGAACTAAATCCATTATATTAGAATATTAGTATATATATTATATCAGAATATTAGCTAAAAAAGTGTCAAACTTGAAACTTTTTCAAAAATTAAAGTTGTGATTATTTGTCTAATTCTGAATAAAATTTAAGTTATAGTTATTATAGTTATTTTTAAAATGTATGATTATTTGTTTTATTTTTGTCGGTATTATTTTTAAATTGATATTTCTGCTCTTTATTTTTATGATTGATTTAAATTTCATTTCATTCTCAAAATATTTTAAAAAAATGGAAAATCCTAAATATAATTACAAAATTTTTAAGAACAAAATCCATCCATTATTTCATTTTCAAAATATCAGTTAATAAATTTCAAACTTGAAACTTTTTCAAAAATTAAAGTTGTGATACTTAGTTATTCTGAATAAAATAGAAGTTCCACAAAAAATCTTAAGAACTTTAATCCAAATTCAAAACTTTTTAAAGCCTCGAAATTCAAAATTAGTTTTAGGGTTTTTTTAAAGTTTTTCCTTAATTTGTAAAATAATGATTAGTATTTTTTTTTTTTTTTT
>JXPG01035099.1:10352-29272 GCA_001015175.1 Megaselia abdita
TTTTTTTTTTTTTTTTATTATTTAGAGTGAAAGAAAAAAAACTATATCTAGCAATATCGTTATTGATAACTAACGATGAATTCTTCACGCAAATAAGGAAATTAAAATAAAAATCTTATGAAATATATCTTTTAGCAAAAACCGACTGTCTTTTTTAATTAATCTCTATACAAGAGCTTTACTTTAAAAATATGACATACTTTGGGAGGTTTTATTGTACTTCAATTTTGTTTTTAAAGTACGACAAATTCAAAATGTATTAACTTTAAAAATATTATATATATATATTATTTAGGGATAGGGTTTTAATTGAAATATTGTCAAGGTATATTTTTAAATTCAAAGTTTTGACATTTCATTTAAAATTATAACTATAAAAAATACAAATTTTATCTCGAAAGTCGATTGAAATTTTGTTTTTCTTTTATTGATGTTTAAGATACAAAAAATGAATAATAAAATTAATAAAAGGATAATTTTTTGTTTGAAAAAGAAATAATATCGAGAATAAAATAAAATGTTCCTTTTTCTAAATGTTTCTAAAAAAAAGTTCTATGCCTAAATTAATAAATCGAAAATCAAACTAAATTTTCCTTTTATAATCTAATATTTTTTTTTTTTTTCAAAAATAAAATTTCCATTTTTTGAAAAAGAGTTTTATGAATAAATTAGTAAAAGGAACATTTCATCTCGAAAATCAAAATGCGTTTTTCTTTTATAAAATATTAAGAAATATTCTGTTTTCTTCAAAAAATTAGTAAAAAAAAATTTTTTTTTTAAATTAAAATTTAAAAAAAATCCATTTGCCCTAAATATTTCTAAAAAAAAGTCCTTAGTAAAAGGAACATTTCATTTCGAAAATCAAAATGAATTTTTCTTTCACCAAATAAATACTTTTTCTCTATTTGTTTTGCTTTTGAAGATTGTCTTAATTAGTGTTTCTTTTTTTATAACAAGACAAACTGTAGCATTAACTACAACTCTGGATAAAGAAAGGTATAAAAAGTTTTGAAGCAAGTTAAGATGATCAAAACAAATAAGCAGAGCATTTATAATCATACAAAGTAAACTATATTTATAAAAGTAACTTCAAAGCTAGCGATTGTGGCGCCCCTCTTCTGGCTAAAGAAAGGATTCAATCATTTCAAGAAATTTTTACTTTAGTCATTCTCAAAAAAGTAATTTAATATATATTTAATCCTTTAGTCGTTTTATAGAAAGACAATACAAAACTCAATCACATAATAAGTAAATGTTCTTAATAAGTAAAGATTCCATAGATGGTGGCGCCCCTCCTGACTAAAGAAAGGAATCGATCATTGTCAAGAAAGACATACTTTAGTCATAATCAAAAATCAAATTTAATATTTTAGTCATCGTCAAGAAAGTCTAATTTAATCACAAAGGCAAGTTTGTCCATAAGAAAAGATTCTATAGATGGTGGCGCCCCTCCTTGAAGTCAATTGAGTTTTTAAAATTTCTTTTTAAAATTTTAAATACAAAACTCATTATTTAAATTCAAATACTTTTTTTTTGTATAATATAATAATAGTATGTAACATTTCTAAAGCTAAAAAGTAAGATTAAGCCTAGTTGGCCTAGTAAAAGTCTACTTGTATTTTCAAACATTGTCGGATTTTGTTCGGTTTAGTTGGGATTTTTCAAGAAGTTTGAAATAACTAATTGGAATTTTTATTGTATTCCCTCTTTTTGTAAAATTTACGGAAACTTTCAGGAGAGCATTCAGAATAACAGATTTCTTTAGATGAAATTCAACATAATCTTCTAGTTTCTTTCGCTGACAAAAAGTAGTAAGTTTTAACCATTTTTTGTAGTTAATATTCAACTAGTTTTCATATGTAAAATTTTAAATTTAATAATTTTAATTTAAAATCTCTAATTCTAATCCCGAACACTTTCGAGTTTTGTTCGGTTTAGTTGTGATTTAAGCTAATCAAAATTAAGGAGATTAAATTAACCAATAGGAATTGTTTCATTAAATTATATTTAAAAATATAACTAAAAACCTATAAATAACACAAACCTTAAATTAAACTTCAATGATTCATTAATTTCATGGAGGTGTAAAATCTGTTAATTACCTGTAATAAAAAAGAAAATATTTGAATTAATATAAAATAAAGATAAAATATAAATTTGAAACATTCTGTAAAAAAATTAATTAAAAATTAAAAAAATAAAACCCTAAAAACAGAACCACCCTAAAAAATTAAACCAAAACTAAAAAAAAAAACGACATAAATGAATTACATTTTCCAACCAACCAACCAACAACTCCAAACTTATTATTGTAATTACCATGCGTTTCTTCTCCTCGTCGTGCTGCTTCGAAGCCTTTAATAATATCGCCCAGTGAGGCAGGAAGGCGGATGGTCTGACTCTGAAGAGCAAGACCGAACCGATCGTTGTCATATATTAATAGCGCCGGAAGATACGCACTGTTGGACGACGGAGTCCGTAACGTAAGATATGGAAATGAAAAATAATTTTTCATTTGAATGGTTCATATCTTTTGCCTCTTTCGATTTGAATTTCAACTTCAATTTCAATTTAGATGTTCAGACTTGGGCGGACGTGTGATTTATAGAGAAAAGAGAAGAAAATCATTTTAATTTATATAAATTATTCAAATTTTCTTCCAATCATGGATTGTAAGGATTGTTGTCTTGTAGTTAGTTTTTGCCGTATCGTATGTCTTCTTCGATACTTTGTTGTCTTGTTAGTTGGGTTTTCCTTCCATTTCTTCTCTGTGGTTAGTTGGATGATGTTACTCTGCGCTGGTGAAAGTTATTGGGGTTAGGGTTAGGTGTGATTTATGCAAAAGTTAAGATCGGAAGTCAACTTGGGAGTTAGACAAGCAGGCAGGCAGAGGTTTTCCAGCTATTGTAATTTGCATGCGGTTTATCGGTGGGTGGTATATTTCGTTGTTTGCTTTTTGTGGCATGACATTTGTCTATCGATTGGTTTTTGATTTTAGGTTGGTATAATGGATTTTATATGATTTTTTAATTATTATTGGAATGGTAAGTTGTGTTTTTAAAGGATACTTCTTAATTTAGACAAACTAAACATTTTCTCAAAGATACGTTAAAGTCCCCTTCATAATTTTCAAATAAAAAGATAAGAAAGAAGGACAAAATATTTCAAGAAGATTGTATTTGGAATAAGAATCATCACAAGTCCAAAACAAAAATCCAAATTAAATATAACAAAATAAACCTAAGATACATGTAATCGATAAAATCAAAACAGTGATTGATAATATAGAATCGAATAACTCCCTATCAATATAATCGAAATACGTGACGAATAATGGAAAACCAGTTAACATCATCGCAGGTTCATTAAATGAGGGTGAACGAATGACGAATAAAATGTGATTATAAAAAGTCACCCTCACATATTAAGATACTTCGAATCGAACAGATGCATATCGTATCGATACATTCCAAAAAAACAAAAGGGGAGGGCGTCGTAGGTTAATGGGTCGGTCAACAGTAATTTGCTCTGTGCAACGGCAGCTGCCTATAAGCCTAGATATAGCTAACCAACTAAATAAAAGAAATAAGGAAAATAGAAATAAAAATAAATAGGAATGTGAATCTATGAAACTGAATCTGTAAATTTAACGCTCAGTCACGTCTCTGTCCGCATCTACATCTGTACTGTATATATAGTATACATCAGTAATATAGTAAATCCCGATTTTATTTTCCCATTATCTCTTCAACTGATATATCGAAAATTATTATTTTATTATGCACTTTATGTCTACAAAACCCATTAAGATTTCTTTTCTCCTCGACTTGGCTTCGATTTGACTCTTGAATTGCTAGTTCGACTTCGACTCTTGATTTGCTGAATCGAATCGAATTGAATCTTGCTGCGACCATACAACGGACTGACTCTCCAGCGCAAATGAAGGAACAGCTAAACTATTTCATTTCAATCTGTTAGCCGCACGATACGGCCAAGAAGAAGAAAGTGGTAAGTGTTTTTTGATTGATGATCATCGCTGGCTTTGAATGCGTAGATCTGCAACAGTTTTTTTTCCCAATGTTCAATTATGTAATTACTTGGTTTATGGGTTTGTTCACTTTTTGTTTGGCTGTTGAGGTTGTTTTTTATTCAATTAGTTGAAAAATTATGTTAAAAGATGATGAAACTTAAACTAAGAATTTAATAAATTTTCTATTAAAAACAACATTTTGAGATGCAAGTGTTTTCTTACAAATTTCAAGAGAACATGTATTTTTTTTAATGACGACATCGTAGGATATCATGGTTTAGAGTTAATGAAGACATCGTCATGATATATATCACTCAAAGATTTTTCGAACTATTATTTAAATATTTGTAGTGATAACATCTTGAGGGTATCCTTGTCTCAGTTTTTGTCGCCAGTTAAGAACAACGATATTTTCGCATCACCCGACTACTTTTCGCACTAGTACAATGATATAAGTCTACGGAGACTTTGTTAGAGCCAAAAAAACATACTCAGTTTGTCTTGAACGAAGGAGACATGACTTTCGCGTGTGTAGAGTATCTCCAATATGGGAAAGATATGTCTTCAACTATGAACAAGAACTAAGACAATGATGTCCTCAGGATGTATTCACTAAGAAATGTTCGTACATTGGTGCGAAAAGTCTTTAGGTGATACAAAGGGTATGTCATGGAGATATCTTCGCGATATCGTGAAGATCAACAAGAGACAATGATGTTTTACGACGTCACCTTTAAAAATGTTATATGCGATAATACAAGGATAAAAGTCTACCTAAACTTGTTCACAACTATATAACATTATACCTGGTTTGTCTTTGACAATTTCATTATTGACAGGCTCCAGTCCTTGACTATGTAGAATATCTTACATCGATAATGACATCGTCAAAGACAAGTCAGAAAATCTCGAAAGACTTTTTTGTATTAGTGCGAATATTCTTTAATGATATACACAAATGATATCGTGAGAATGATGTCTGCGCTTAAATGTTTTATGGAAGACATTTCTCACCTTTTGAATTTGGAATCCTCATATTTAAAATAATGAAATGTAGAGAACATATAGCTTATTTAATTCTTAATAATCTTAATTTGATTAGCAATTATAGAGGTGGGTTCAATTTCAAGTAAATAATCTTCAATAAATTTAAATTTTCTTCAAATTTTGATAATTTTATTCAAATTTTAAATTAATTTTATTCCAGTTTTTTTTTTTATTTCTATTTAAATTTGAAGAAATTTTCTTTATATATGAAATGATTGCTCTAAATTACAAAATATTTAATTCGAAATTGAAAAATATTCATTCATTAATTTCAATGTTCTTCTTTTTTTTTATTGATTTATTTAAAAAACCATCTTAAAATTTAAAATTCTTTTTTTTTATCTTTTTAAAAGTTTTGTTTGCAATAAAAATTCTTGTTTAAAAATTAAATATAATGTTTGATTTTTAGTGTTTATCGAAAGAAATAATACTAAGGAGTTTTTGATCCTATATTTTTACCATCGGATTTTCTTCATCGGCTGTTTAGTTTTCCCTCTTAATTTGAATAGAGTCAGCGTTCAACTTTCGCTGCATTTAATATAGTCTCCTGTGAAATGATCGTAGGAAAAAGATTGGGCATTGTTGGTTTTTGTAGCTTCTTTTGTGTTGAAATATTACATAAGCCTTAAGACGTCTTTTGAGGAGTAAACCTTGAAGATTTTTTAAGGACAAAACCTTAAACTTTCTTCAAAGTGCTAAACCTTAAAGTTTCTTGTGAAAAAAAATAAAGTTAATTCGGAAGACCTAAACTTAAAGGCTTATTTTTAAGCTTTTTCCGAAGGATTGAACTTTTTTTGAAAGACTAACCCTTAACCTTTTTTCGTATTAATTCGAAATTTATTTGAAGGACTAATCCTTTGAAGATAAAGCCTTAAGTTTTCTTAATAGAAGTAAACCTTAATTTATCGTCGAAGTACTAAAGCTTATGGTTTATTTGACTAGACTAAACTCGAAGGTTTCTTTATAGAACTAACAATTAAGGTTTCTTTGAAAGATTAAACGTTATGGTTTCTTCTTAGATCTAAACCCTAAGATTTCTTCTAATTACTAAACTTTAAGGGAACTTCAAGCGACTAAACCTTAAGGTTATCCAAATTTAAAAATAAAGAAAGAATTATAATTTATTCAAGATTTTTAATTATATTTTAGATTTTAAAATATTTGTTTGTTAAAGACTATATTTAGTTGTTGTTTAGAAACATTTAAAAAAAAGACTAATATCTTTAAAGATTGTTTGAATGAAAATACAAATTAATGCAAAGAAGTGACATTAAGAAGTCTTTGCATCCTATGTTTTTATCTGCTGATGTTTTCCATCGGCAGTTTAGTTTTCCCTCTTTACCTAAATAGAGTTAACAAGACTAATACTAAAGGATTTTTTTCCATCGTAATAAATCTTAAGGCTTCTTCGGTAATTTAGAAATGGAAACCTTCAAGTTTTTTTTTGAAATACTAAACCTTCGAGCGAATAAACCTTAAGGGTTCTTTATAGAACTAAACATTCTTAAGGTTTCTTCGAAGTACCAAATATTAAGGTTTCTACGAAAGATTAAAACTTGATGTTCCTTCGAAAGACTTGGCAATAAAAAGTTCAAGTATTTTACCTAAACATTTCTTTAAAGGCTTCTTCAGAAGAAGATATGCTACTTTTTGTAACGTTAAGTAACGTGAAGGCTTAAGTGAAATAATTTGTTGTGCTCAGGATTCACTAAATGTTCTTCATTTTTTTTTTAAATGGAATCTTTAAACCTCGAAAGAGAGGAAATGCTACTTTACGTGAAGGTTTACGCTACGTTTTTGGTGAATTAAATAAGAAAGAATGTGGAAAAAGAAAGACTACTTTTCCTTTTTGAAGACGGAGACAGGAAGGTCCTTAAAATCTAGATACGGCTTTAGGAATAGATACAAAATTGTGTTATGCAAAATAGAATGGTGAGAAGAGACTGCAATTAAACCAAAATTATTAGGTAGAATGGAAACAGATTTTTCAAAATGTATTGGTCATCGAGGGAGAAGTCTCGAAAAGATATTGTGAAATAACTAATAAAAACAATACCTACAAATTTAAAAAAACTATAAACTATAATTTATAAATTTAAATTTTATTATAAGAGTAATGTATAAGTGTTATATCGTTTTATTTCTAGACACTTAAATGCAAGACTACTATTTTGCTTCTAACTCAGGAATTTGAAAAATTCCAGAACTTATAAGAGAATATGAAAAGCCTTGTTAAAATTATAGAATGTATATATAAATTTCTCCTAACATATCCTGTGAAAAAGAAACTTCTCGATTGATATCCCACTTAAGAATACATTCCATGTCTATATTCTCACAACGAAGTTTTATTCAATGAAATCGTTGAAAAACATATGTGTGGTTTTAGTATCTGCACATCCGTTGTCATATGTTTCACACTTGAAGTTTCCCATGCTATGAATAACTCATTCAGTGTCCATTAATTGAATGAGTTTTCTGCAATAACATAGTTCAATGGCTTTTTAGTGAACTGGAATAGGAATATTCTATATATATATTTTAATTTAAAGGTCAACAATAATTTATTGTTTGTTTAGTTTAGTTTTAGTTAGAAGTAAGAAAAGAAAGACTCGTCACTTCTTTAACCAAGAAAACCAGTAATGGAAATTCCTTTGACATAAAATATATGATGACAAAATAATTGGCAATAACTCTTAAAACCCCAACTGTAATGAAAACCTCAAAGAGACATCACATAAAATGTGAAATATAACTACAATACAATTGGAATAAGAAAAACCTCTCCATGATACCAAACCTCCCACATATCAAAATCGAAGTGGAAGTCATCAAAGACCAAGACAGCCAGCAACAGGCTATATTGCAAGCCGAATAAAAGATCGATCCATTGAAGAGGGAGACATGTAATGTAATGTACCATGAGAAACGAATTAGAGATAAGTGATAGATAAATGAACAAAGTTATTTTGTTTTCTGAAACTAAATTAACCCCAATTACATTCCTGCAGCCGTTAAAAGTGTCTTGGTACTTGTAAATGTGGTTAAACATGCATTCCAAAAGAGTTATAAACCGTAAAATGTTTACAATTGTATCGTATTGTATTGACTCCACAGAGTCATACCAGTCAGCATTGAAGTTGAAAATATAAACCAGCCACAGACGGGAAAAAAGAGATAGATAGGTATCTATAGATGCCATGCATAGCGAACATTTCCACGGGTAAATGCATTATGCACTTTCAATAGAGACGGAGAGAGACATTTGTATGCATTTGAGCTGGAGCACAAGATCAAGAGCGTCTATGAGCTATAGGACTTGTCGTTTAGTCGATATTTTTTTCTATATTTTATTTTATAAGCTGTTATAAATTACATTCACTTCCCCATTATTAATTAAAAACTACATATTTCGACAATCTCTAATTTATAGGATGTTTTTAACGCCTTGTTTCGGAATTTTACAACTTACTTAGGCTTGGGAAAATTATATTGAACAACAGGTGCGGGAATACTTTTTTTTTAGTAATAATAGTAATTTAGTAATGGGTTATGATTGAGTTAATTTAATGATTTGTTAATTCTTAGTCCGTTGGGAGAGGAAAAAGAGGAAGCTTAATTTAGATTCTTTTTCTTATGATGGGTTTTGGTTGGCTGGAATAAACTGAATGCTCTTTAGGACACTTAAAGGATTTGTTCGGTTTAGTTGTGATTTTAAGCCAATCAAATTAACGAATTTGAAAAAAGTTTGAAACCATTAAATGCGAAAAAAAGAGATCAAGATTTAATAAAAATTTTCAGTGCGTATAACTGAAAAGATTAAATTCCTTGCTATTTTTTTTATATTTTATTTATTTTTGAAAATATTTTTAAAGATTTTTTGTGTGCCAAACATAAGCAATTATTTTTCAAAAAATAAGAAATAAAAATAACATTTTGTATGAGATTTATTAAAATAGTTTTTTTGCTCAGATATTATTTTTAGATATTAATTGTATGTAATAAGTTCAATAAAAAACTACTAAATTTAAAAAATTTCTGAAATTTGGAAATTTTATAATTATAATTTTTAATGCACTTCCCTGTAAAATTCTTTCAAAAGCATAAAGTAAAATTGAATTGGGTATTTTAAGATTGCAATGCAAACTATTTTTGTTAATTATATTTGAAACAAAAATTTGAATAACTTTAAAAATGAATATTTGTGTTAAAAATTTATAAAACTTGTTTTACATTTTTGAAAACGGGATATTTGTTTCGAATTAGTTTTTATTGTTTATAAATTTTTTCAATATTTCATAATTTCACTTTTAATTTGTTTTATTTAATTAATATATATTTTTTAATTCTAAGTTCTTAATATTTATAAAGAATTATTAAAAT
Source organism: Megaselia abdita (assembly GCA_001015175.1). NCBI lineage: Eukaryota > Metazoa > Arthropoda > Insecta > Diptera > Phoridae > Megaselia > Megaselia abdita. The sequence continues at coordinate 19,813 of JXPG01035099.1, forward strand.
TGCTAAAACAAATTTCATATTAAACATTTTATTTTGAAAATGATTAATTTTACGTTTAAGTTTTAGAATTCCTACTGAAGCTTAGTTAGTTTTATAATTCAAAACCATAAAGTATTTTTTGTTTTTTTATTAATGTTTTTAATGTTTAAAAAAAAAATATTTTTTTCTGATAATGCTGTTTTTAAGTATATATGAATTTAATTTTAAATATCTTTTTAATTCATAACTTTTCTTTCGAAATAAACATTAAAAATCAAATCAAATTTAAAACTGTTTAAAATTTTCATTATTAATGGTAATAATTTAATTAATATAATTATTTGCAACAAAAATCTAAGCATTCTCTTTAAATTTGTTTAACATACCTTTTTTTAAAAAAAAATCTATTAAAACCTCGCTAATAATATATACATTTTTAAAGTTTGAAACTTTTTTTTTTATATTTATGTATATTTATTTTATATTAAAAATGTGTTGAATTAAATTAATAATATAGTATAGTATTCAATAGTCAAGAAATTAATGAGTTATCTTTTAAAATATAAGAATCTTATTTTTTATTTTTAAATGTTGATTATAATAAATTATCAAATTTAAACACTTTTTCTATGTTTTTGAAAACCTATATTTATTTTTGAACATTTAATAATATTTTTAAAATTATTTATTTTTAACTTCTCAAATTAAATTAAGAGTTGTCTTTGGTTTTTTTCATTTTACCTGTTTTTTTTAATCTCAAAAACATTATTAAAATATTAAAAAAAATGTTTAAACTTTTATTTCTAATTTAAAAAAAAGATGTAATTAAATTTAATATTATTTACATTTTTGTCTAATATGATTTTAAAATAAAAAATATTTTAATACTAAAAAAATGCTGTTTTATTATAAATTATTTAATATTTAATATTATAGTTTTTAAGTAATGAATAAAAAAAAGTAAATTTTTTTTCTTTTAATCTTGATATAATCTTGTCTAATCATTCGAAGGACTAAGCCTTAAGGGTTCTTTGAAGGACTAAATTTAGCGGATTGTCCTGAAGTCTTTGCTACCAAAGCTTTCTGATGAAAATAAACTACTAACATTTTCAACATTTTTTTTCAAAGAAAATATTTATAGAACTTAAAAATATATCAAAATTTAATAAATGTTAAAATAAAAATAAGAAGTCGAAATAACAAAATATTTAAAAATTAACAAGAAAATATATACCAAATTTAAACGTAAAAGTTAATACACAAAATAAAAATAAAAAAAAAAAACTTGAAAAACAACTAAATTTAAAAAAAAAATTATAAATAAAAAAAAAATTATAAATAAAAAAAAATTTAAAGGAAATAAACCACAAATTATATAAATTATAGATAACATTTACAAAAAAAAATTATAATTTGCTCATTTTTTTTATACAGGAATTAATTTTGTTGTCTTTTAAATTTTTAAAAAGTTTTGAATCGAAAAGTTTTGCTTCTATTAATGATTAATCTTTCTGTTCTATATGTTATATATAACTTTTTGTTTTAGTTCTTTATTTTAATTTTTGTTTGTTTTATAATTTGTTTCTTTATTTAGTTCTTTACGAAAATTTAAAAAAAGTAATTTTTGTTGTAGTTTTTATTTTTTATAAATTCTTATTTATTACATTTTATTTAATTAATTATTTTTTATTTAAATATTGTTGTTTGTTAATAATTGTTTTCTTTTTAATTTTAATTTTTACTTTCTCTTAATAATGTGTTTTGTTATTATTTCTTTATTTTAGAAATTATTTTGAGATTAATTTTTGTAATTTTTATTTATATAATTCTTGTTGTATAATAAAGTTTTGTTTAATTTTGTTATATTTTTTCTTCTTTATTTGTTACTTAAATTGTTGTTTTTTTTTTGTATTTTTACTTATTTATGTTTTTGTTACATTTTTCCTTTTTTACTTTAAAATAAATACAAATATTTCTTTTTTTGTTCTTAATAATCGATAAGGTAATTTTTTTTTTTTTACATTTTAGGTTTTTATTTTAATTCTATTTTTTTGTAAGATTCCAATTTTCAAAGATATGCAAATTATTTTCTGAAATACTAAATTAAACAATATTTTCAAATTTCAAAATTATAATTGTTGCATAAAATTTTTGAATTTATGTAGTTTTTCTAGTGTAACAATATTTTTTTGTATTTTAGTGAAAGATTTCATATAGTTTTTGCTAATTAAATTGAATTGTCTCTAATTATGTAATTAAGTTTTGTCTGGATTTTAGAACTTCGAATGTTGTTGTACTTCCATAACTTAAGAAACGACTGGACCTAAGCAAAATCTTAAATATGAAAAACACAAAATGATAGAGTAACAAAATCCTCAATCCCTAAAACTAAAACCCATCCCTGCTTTGAAAACGAATATTTCTCCCTATGCACCACGAAATCTAGAGTAATTCAACACAACATAAAACAAACTTCACCCTCGCAATCAATGATGAATCTAACTAGCTTTAAAAGTGACAGGTCACGTGGAACATAGTCAAATAGTTGCTCTACAAATATATGTTACCGTTTTAATCTCCCAAAGTGGATTTATGGGATGTCATTCCGGATTTATTCCCAATCAGAAGTGTTATATTTTATTCATATAGGTTTTCCATGGAAAAGTACTATTTTCATGAAAAGAGTTTTTCATCAAATACTTTCGAAAAGAAAAGCATTTCCGAAAAGAAAAGGGGAATGAATTGTTTACCTAAGTGATTGAAGGAAAGCATATAAAAAAATACTCATCGTTTTCATTTGAAAGTTATTGGGTGCAATTTGGAGATTATTTTTGTTTGATTCAAGGAATTCCCTTGAGATCTATTTTATGGTTGAATCATTATTTTTTATAGCTTTTATTTTATTGGGTGTAATTTTATGGGGATTAGAAATAATTATGTATAAATTATTGAGAATAATGGAACCACATTTTTCGTTCCAGCAAATGCAACTTGGCAGACAAACAATAGAATCTAATCTTGTAATCATTGAAACGATACAAATGAATTTATTCTCTTGTGCCAACTACTAAAGGGCCAGACATTTTTTAAAAAGGTTGAGGAAAATTGGATGTCAAGATGATCACAAAGAAAAGCAGAACGAGGGTATTGGCTAAGAAGGTGAAAGAAAAGTATAGTAATAGTTGTTCAAGGAGAGGATAAGTTTTGTAAGAAAGGTGAATTCGTCGCCAATATCTGATTCAGACGGATTTATCTTAACAATTGTTTCTTTTTTTTCTTTTCGTTTTATTTGATAATCTCGAGAGAGTATCTAGGGTTCTTGAGGAGATGTTTTGTATAAGTTTTATGAAAGGTAAAGAAACTTTGAGTGGTTTTGGAGGAATTTTAATGAGACTATCCATAGGTTATTGTATTTCATCTACAACATAGTTTAAAAATTTCCAGGACATATGAAGTCCATCTTACAAAAATTAATTATTAACCAATCAAAATAAGAAAAGTTGTCTCATAAGTCACACAAGAAACTTTCATTACAGAACATTATATTTCCCTTTGAATCGTAGAGATTTATTTTTAGGAAAGCAACATATGTTGGTCGTCTAAAGCCAGTTTTAATTTTAAATATTTTTTCGTGGACTCATTTAAAGTATCGACAGATATATAACAACGTTTGTTGCATAGTCTATGTATATACTGTATATCTTAATCCCCTAATCTATCTCTTTTCCAACTGAAAAATAAGAATATGTAGCCTACATATTGAATTGAAGATGAATAATCAGTTTATTCTCAGTTTATAATATTTTAAAGTTTTTTTTTCAAGATATATTCATTTAATTATATGCCATATATCCATTTTATTGTTTTTTAACACCCTTATCCGTCTATTGCCGCAAACCTTGAAGGGTTAAAAATAATTATGAATTTCAAAGGAATTTTACATAAAATTGAATCCACACAAAATAAGAAAAGTTCTTGAATTGTAGAATTTATGTTCTTTAGTTTTAATATTAGAAATGTTTAAATGGAGTGGGAACATTAATAAATATAGGTGTTATATTTAATAACAACCTTAATAGATAAAATGTCCTTGGCTTCCATTCTTGTGACTGCGAAAACTTCCCAGAGTTTGAAGTAATAGAGTCGCCGGTCATGACGAACTTCACGATTAGTTCTTCTTGGGTAACCGACTAAAAAAAATGTGCCTTCGGTAGGATTTGAGCTTTGGCGTGTGGGATGGTGGACGTCTGTTGTATTGTAACTTACATGATAGGGGATCAATTTAACAAATAGTATAAATATATAAATTATGGCACAAAAACTATCTGTGTCTCGTATACATGTATATTATTTTTACCTAATTTTGAATTTGTATAGTAAATATTTCTTGTATAGGCTACATATTTTAAAGTGTGCAACACACATTAAGAACATATTTTTTCTCTCATAGATATCTCTCTGATAGATTTTTATATGATATGTTGATTTTACTTTATTAAATTTATTCAATTTGATTGTTGATTTGATTTTTTGTAACTTTAAAAAATAAACTAATTCACACGACGAACCAAAGGTGGCTCAAGGTTTAACAGTTATATTAACGAATGTTTGATTTCTATGTATTTACTAGCTGCTTTTCTACATCATTAGTTTTCCCTCTTCCAGTGAATAGATTAAGTGATGAAAATTTCGTACGAAAAATTCTGATATGTGTTCCCAGGATCGAAGTCAGAATCGTAAGAGTGAAAGGAGCACCTAAACCAATAAACTATAAATTTTACTTTTACTATTAAATTTTATTTATTGTATAAGTATTTTTATATTAATTATTTTAATAAATAATATATTTCAAATATAGTTTAGACCTTAGATTAAAATTTTGTAGAAGGAAGCTAATTCCAGGAAAAAAAGTGTACTACGATTTTAAATATATATTAATAATCTTAGGGTTTTCCTTTTTTCAATTATTAATCATTTTGTTTAAACATTTTTATATATAACTGTTTTTTTTTTTTGTATTTTATAGCATTATTTTCACATTTATTTGTTATTTACTTTTCTATTGATTTTGTGTTGTCCGTTATTTTTTTTTAATAATTAAGGATTTTGTTTTGATTTTTTTTTTTATAAAACTCTTTTTATATTTTCTTGTTAAAATTTATAATATTTGTCTTTTTGTTTTTATTTTTTTTATGTTTGTGTTTAATATTTATTTTTAGGTTTTTTAGTTTTTAGTTTACTTAATATTCTAAATTGTTTGAATATATTCTATTATTTTGGAGTTAATGTTAATGTTTCATTTAATTTTGTAATATTTTTCTTCTATTTTTTTTAAATTATTACTATATTTGTTTTTAGTATCATTCTTTTTTATGTTTACTATTGGTATTTGTTTGGTTTTTAGTTGTTTAATTGTTATTCGTCTTGAAGATTTTTTTTATAATTTTATATTATTTGTTTTATTATTTTTTATTTTATTTTGTAAAATTTTTGAGTTTTTTTGTGATATTTGTGAAATTTTAATATACTTGATATTTTAAATTGTTTGATTTTAATGTTTCATTAATTTTTTGTTATTTTTGTCTAATTTTGTTAATAATTTTTGTTTTTTTAATTTCTTTTTATAACATTTATTTTTATTTTTTAGTTTATTTGTAATAATTTACTTGATATTTTAAATTATGTAATTATAAAGTTTTATGTAATTTTGTTATTTTCTCGTCTAATTTTATTTTTTTATTTTTTTTAATTTTTAGTTTTATTTTTTTACGTTAAATTGTTGGATTTATTTGATTTTTCGTTGTTTTCTTTTGTTTAATATTTTGTGGTTTTGTTTAATATTTGTTCATATTGGAGTTTCTTTTGTATTTGATGTTTTTTTTTTATTATCAAGTTTTATTTAGTATTGTTTTTATTTTAATTCTTTGTTAATGTTGGTTGGTATTTGATTGATTCGTCGTTTTTTTAACTTGATTTTTTTATTAATTATATTATTAATGATATTTTCGAATAGGGTAATCATGGAAAAACTTGGTGAAACAGGATGGCCAAGTCAGTTCCTCGAAAAAATCAAATGAGAAGGGTGTGTTTTGATCGCCGTCAAAATAACTTTTAAAATTCAAGGTGTTTTACTTTAGATTAGGAGTTTTCATAACCTCAAAAAAGAAATCTGATCTCAAAATCGTGAAATTTTAAGTGTTGACAACCTCCAACAAAGATCTAAGCTCAAAAATTGGAATTTTAACAATATTAAAAAAAAATCATCTCAAAATAGTGAAATTTGGACAAACTTAAAAAAAATAAAGTAAAACACATTGGATTTAAAAAGCTATTTTGCGGGCGAACGACTTGGATTTAAAATATTCATATTTTTGGACGCAGAATCAGAATCCGCGGTCAAAACAGACAATTCTCATTTGATTTTTCGAGGAACTGACTTGGCCACCCTGTTTCACCAAGTTTTTCCCATGGTAACCTTATTCGAAAATATCACCAATCGATGCATCATAGCTAGCCCTTAAACACCCTGTATATTAAGTGTATCAAGCAAAAGAATACAACTGCTATATTCCTAATTTAAATTTATTAGTATTCAATTATTACCTACTATTGTAGGAATTTTACCTGTACTGATGTGGAAATGTTTTCTATTCATAGGAATTTCAGCAATTTAATCAGGAATAGCGACAAGAATGCATATAGGAGTTTTATTTTTTTTTGTAAGTTTCCTATTTTTATAGGATTCAATACTACAGATAAGTCATATATACTTTTTGTTTGAATCCCAATCACTTTGTATTGGTAATTTGTTGTGCATCTTTCTGGATAAGACTTACAAAGATAAAAAAAATAAAACGTAGCTGAAACTACTCAGTAAAATCTCTAGTAAAATTTTACAAGTGAATTTTGAATTTGTTATCTTTAAATGTTTGATTACCAATTTATTACAAGGCCTTTTATGATTGATAAATTATTGAATCATATTCAATACAAACAGTAAACATTTACGATTTAATTAACAAAATATGTAATTTTACGTAAGTCAACCTCTATTTTGTTCAGTCGATGATTATTAAATATCCTTGAAATTCACCCAATTTACTATAACATTTGTTGTAAAGAGTGTGAATGTTAATACGTTGGATAAAACAAACAACACTTAAGAAGCACTCAAGGATCATAATCCTTGGATTATGAAATATCACCCTTTATAACAATACAAAGTCTTGTTAAAAAAGAATCAACAATTTTTCTTCAACACAAGACAACAAACCAAAGCCTCCTCAACCCATCCTTTTCTGTGTTCAATTTCAAAAAAATAAATTAAACGAAAATGCCCAATAAATCTCTTCAAAAGACGAAGAAGACACAAACAATAATTTAATTAAAATAAAAAGAGATCCAAGAAACAGTGTTTCCTTTCCACCTACAATCCAAAAATAGATTTCCTTTCGCATAAACTGTAGAATAGTGAATCTGATAGATGCATCACTACATCACAGTCAAAGTCATCAACCTCTTGGAGTGAACAATTTTGCATTTCCTGCTTTTTATGAATTGAAATAAATTCGTTTTGGTCTTGGTTCTAGGACGGCTCTACACTTTACTATGACGAACACTATTCGTTGCAGACTACTTAGTGCTTTTGCTTGTTAAATGTGTTGCATTGTCTGAGAATAATGGCTTTCATGTGTGGAAATGGTTCTTGTGGAAATTGGGGTTCTTTTCGACGATGACGACACAATTACTTTGTGCGAAAATTCTTCCCGGAGACTGTGTTCTTTGGAATGTGGTGTATCTTTTTTTGTGTAATTGGGAAATTATGTGACATTGTTTTCTTTTTTAGAGCTAAATGGCATAAAATTCCACAGAATGGCATAAAATTAATTCCTTTGAAGAAGATTTTAAGAACAAATTATAAAGAAAATATCCGTAAACAAAAGTGATGAAAAGGGTTTATTGCTGGCGCTTTGCTTCCTCATAACTTAGGTAGATTTTTATTTCTTTCTTTCATATTTTATAGTTATTGATTTTTTATTATGGTAATTTCTGAGCGTTTTACTTTTCTACCTGGCGGTCAGGTAAAAATGGCATTGCATTTTTTGTTGTTTATACTACATCTTCATTACACTAAGTACGGGAGCACAGAAGCTTAAGTGTAAGTGAACACATAATAATATTTCGTTAACAAGATTTGGAATGTGGGTGATCGCTTACCAACACTTTCTCTTTCAATTCTGTTGGCGTTGGTTCAATTGGGTCGTTGGATTTACAATTCAATTTGATTGCGATATAATTGCTTTTGAGTGGGATTTCCTTTCGGAAATTTTCAGAAAATCTAAGGATGGTTATTGATTTTTTATAGGAATTTTACTCGCTTAGACAAGGTTAAATAACTGGAATTGTGTTAAAAAAAACTAAAAATTATTTGATTAACAAGTTTATAGAATTATAATTATATTCATTATAAATTGGAAATGTTTAGGGAAGATTTAGGAGTTTTAAATTTATTTTGGAAAAGTTTACGGACAGAAAATAAAATATTTTGAATTTCTAATACGGGAAATATGTGTAAGATTGAAGAAAAAAACATTACGCTTCAGCAAAACAATAAATACCTTCAATAAACATAAATATAATATACAGGGTTCATACAAATCTTATCAGGTTAAAAATAAGCCTTTTAGAGCCCTAAAAATCCTTCAAAACAAATCAAAAAAATCGAAATATTTTTCGGTAATGTATTCTAATTGGCACTACTTCCTTACTTTACAAGATTTTTCGGATTTTTTTAACTTTCCTGATCCAAAAAATACTCAAAATGAGCCTTACAAAACATAGTGAAACTTTTAAAATTAGTTTTTACAATTGAATTAATTTTGTTGTTAAATGTATTTTTTTTTTAAAATCTATAATTTGCTCTTTTGAATTGTATTATTAAATTTTATTTAATCTTAAAATAAAATAAAAAAAAAAATTGTTATAGTATTTCGAATTGTAACAATTAAATAACTTTGTAGATTTATACAAATTTCAAACAAATTTAAAATCTTTTTCAAAAATTAATTTTAGACAATCTAAACAATTAAAAACCCAACCTCAATTTAAAAAAAACCTAAAATGCGACTTTTCAATTTAGAACAGTTTTAAAAATTGAATTTGAATTTAGATAATTAAATTTTAACAATATTTTCGTTTTTAGCCAAAAATCTGAATAACTTTAAAAATTCCTGTNTTTTAGAAAAAAAAAAGTTTTTTTTAAACCATTGAAAGCCTTTAAACCCTATTTAAAATTTGAATTTAGAAATTGCAATTTCAACAATATTTCGGAATTGTCATTTTCGTTTTAAAACAAAAATCTGAATAACTTTAAAAATCAATGTAAAACTTTCAAAATTAGACAAATTAAAACAAACAAAATTTAAGCTCAAGAATTTCAAAATTTTTTAAGATAAATATTTAAACATTACATTGCTTTTTT
>JXPG01035162.1:0-11107 GCA_001015175.1 Megaselia abdita
TTTTTTGAGTGCAACGCAACCACAAAGGCGGCTAAAGGCGCGGCTCGCGTAGCAATGATATTAATCTATGTTTGCTTCCTACGTTGTTAACTACTATTTTAACAAGGGTGTTAGCGGTACCCTTTTATTTAGGAGAATAACGTTGTCTATTTAGGAAGTGTAAAACTAATACCACACATATAATGTAGATAAACTGATATATAGATAAAGAAATTAAACATTCCTTAATATCACTACTACACCTTTAACATAATTTAGTTTGTTATATGAACTTGAACATTTAGAGCCAAGTTCATTCAACTGCTTGCTATGAAATCGCAACTCCAAATCTTTCAAAAGAAATTTCAATTTCCAAAGAAAACCTAATAAATTCCCCAAGATTTATATCGAATAAAAATCCAAGAAGAAGGAAATTTACATAAATTTCCTATTTTCCATTCCATAAGTTTCCAACTAAAGTGAAAATCTCAAGTGGATATCTTAGTGAAGATATATGAAGAAGACGATGTTATGTATGGTCTCTGATCTTTAGACCTGTCTTTATTTCTTCGTTTTTACTTTACCTTTCAAGACTCAAGAGGTTTTTAATTGTAATCTTCTTCGAATTCACTACTTTCACTAGCTTTCAAAGACTGTTAATGTTTGCGCGTGGGTGACACTTATTCAATGAAAATTGTGGATAATTTGAATGTAATTTATGTTACTGTGGTTTCTTGATTATTTAACTAAATTTCCGATTATTATTATTATACAGTTTATATTGACAATCCAAATATTCGCAGTCCTTGAATTAAAAAAAATATAAATTCGACCCACTTGCATTGTCAAAATTAGTTTAGTCAAACGTGTTCTTCTCGATGAAAATGTCAAGGAAACAACCACTTTACAAAAGTGCGCAAAAAAGACCTTTCAGGTGTCAAACCCAAACAAGATATGCAAATTTCTCACAAAACGCTTAACAATATATAGAAAGAAATGATTAACCTTGAAAATCATTTAGTAACTGTCTTAGTTTAGTAGATTTTATTTTGTTTTGCTTTGCTCCCATAAGAAATTGAATTAGACCACAGACCAGGCCCAAAAAAAATAGTATCCACTCTAGTGAACTACCAATCAATCATTAGATAAAAAGAGGCACGAACTAAACTGAAAGCACGAAAAAGTCGTAAGAAGAAATGTTGTGTTGGTTGGAATTTTCAACACAATTTCTCAAATGGATCGCATTTTATACTTCTACTTTATCTAAAGCACATTATCAAATCATCTGGCTGGTTGGATCAATTTAACTACTGCTCTTAGTGCGCCTTTGCTTACTTGCAGTTCTCTGTTTTTTTCCTTTTTTCTAACGGTAAAACATAAATCACATAGTATCGATTAGATTAATTCACTTCTAACTCGGTTAGAAGAACTATTTTTATTACCGTTAATGCTGATTATTGGATAAAGTTTTGTTTATAAAATTTTTGTTTTCAAAAATGTTTAGTAATCATTTATCGGAATTCTTTAGGGATGTTTGACTCCGAATTTTAAATAATATTTTTGACTATATACATTTTATTTTTAGTAGATCTTAGCGCGATTTTTGGAAGCCCACAAATACAAATATTAGAACATTTAAATAAAGGTATCAATCTTTCTAAAGCAGTGCTATGATTTTCGGACCCCGTTATTTAATAGTTTCGAATAATTATCTCAAAACGTTTTGGACAAAAAGACAGACAATACAAATATATAATGGATTTATTTAGATTTTCCTGATAATTAGTGTGAATCGATCATTTTCGTATTAAAATATTTTAAATTTCATTAATGAACTTCTTCAGTGTATCACAATTCGCTGTAAGGTCGGAACCAGAAACATTCACTTCAGTTTCGTTAAGACTATTCAAAAGTGGTGATGCACTACTTTTCATATTGACTTACTGCTAAACTATTTTGTACGTCATTTTACAGCATTTTGAAGAATCTCTTTCATAGTTCATTTTATTCATTCAATTGATTCATCTTTTATTAAAGAACACAGTGTATGAATTTTAAGAGCTCTTAAAAAATATCGTTCAGATATCACAAAAAATCATCAATCATTTCAACAAAAAGCTAAATGCAATTCATCTATGTGAATGGAATTTATTGCTAATTATCGATCTACCAGGAAACTGAGTTTTCTTTATAAAATAAATTAAAGTTGCTGATTCAGGAATAGAACATTATCTGAATTAGCCCGTCTCGTGCTTTACAATGTTATTTCTATATTCTTTGAATGATATTGATTTCCAGTCTTTACATCTCTTTTATTCTGTATTTATTCTTATTCTCATATGACGCTGTGTCACTACTGGTATAGTTTAACAGATACTCAGGTCAATCGAAACGGTTAGTATATCTATTTTTTTTTTTAAACGATTAATCTATTTGTTAACACCGATTTCTATTTTGAGCTTCCGTCTTTGACAATATTATTAGGAGATTTATTTTACGAATTAGTTGGTTGGTATAGGTGCACCTCTGCCTTAAATAACGAAAGTCTTACGGCCCTGATTACTAAAAAACTTATAGTCGTTTTAGTATAAGTATAAGGCTATAAAAGAGGCTAAATCCAAGAATTGGATAACATTATGTTAAGATATTGAGTCTATAGGAGATGCGGCGAGACTTCGGAAGATTCTTTCCATAACTTAAGTACTCTCCACCTACGCATCTATAAGTAGCCGACGGTAGAAAGGCCAATCAAGTGAAGAGACCTATAAAATTTAGATACGGATTCCAATGAATCAATTAGTAACATGCAGGCCATGGGTACTAATTACTCTTCTTCTGCTGATCTCTTGAAGGTCTCTTCTGATTACTCCGGAAAATGTAGGCACGTAGAATAGGTATTGATTCTAATTTAATATGCACTGAGTGCGGATTAACATAGCAACGCCACAGTAGGGCTATAAACTCTTCTGAACCTTATAAATCAACATATGGATGGTATATTCCTAAAAATGATGCAGGTTACAGCGGATTTTATTGCCCCACATCTTACAAGAGATGTATTACTCATAATATTATCCAGCTAGATGGAAGCAAGTAAAGGTCATGTTTATACTACCAACAGGAAGGATTAATTACTCCAAAGCCAAGGAGCAAAGCCATAGACCAAAAAGCCTATACTCATTCGGTCTTAAGGTACTGGTGCGGATTTTAGACGTACACATAAGGAGTCACTTCAGAAAGGATATTATCTCTGGCAGTCAGCACGCCTATATAAAAGGGAAAATCGACGGAAACAGCTCTACATGAGGTGATGAAGACGATTGAGATCTCCAAAGAGCACTCTCAATTTACGTTGGCAGCCTTCTGGATATAGAGGGGGCTTTACAATAGATGCTATTGTAGATGATTTAGAGAATGTTGGTGTTGGAAGATCAGTTGAAAACTGGATATCAACCATGCTGGGTACCAGAGTCATCAATTCTGACATTGGAGGAAGTTCTCTGGTTAGGTATATTCAAACAGATGAACCCTAGGACTAGAGCTATCTCTTCTATTATGACTGTTAGTAGTCAACGAAGTTCTGTTGAAGATTGGAGAACATAGAGTTCAGGTGGTTGCCTACCGATGGCTCTCAAACAGAAGATGGCTATGTTTCGGGCTATCATCATATTCAGGACTTTAACTTCAACAAGTCGTTACGACATTAAGATGGCTTGTGCGGCTTTACTAGAGCTACAGAGGGCAGTCTGTTGGTTCTGACAGGCTTCTCTGTGTCTATCTGGGTAGACACTCAAGCGGCGATCAAATCCCTAGACTCTGTTTCAACAACTCTGTCTCTGATAAAAGAATGAAAAGAATTTCTAAACTTAATCTGTAACTGTAGTAGTTTAACAATCCTATGGGTATTCAAAGATTGAGGGTAATGAAACAGCAGATCTACTTGCGTGGTGTTGTGACCTGGGGTTGGATGGTTACATATTTATTATTGTTGTGATCACAACGTTTGGTCCCGAGATTTAGGTGGGGTTTCGTTTATGACATGGATCGCCACTTTGTGAGGAAGCGCAAAGACTTACGGTTGTATTAGTGTTTTCTAAAGTACTTAGGAGATTGGGTTCTAGATTATGAATAAACCAAGTCGTTGGTTTATCCTATCAGAGACTTATGTATCTGCCTGCTTAATGTGAGTTCATTGTGGTTCGCTGATGCAAACTCAGACGTCTATTCGCTTGTTCGATTAGTCTCTCACTGTTCTATTCGCTTGTGTGATTAGTCTCTACTCTTCTATTCGCTTGTGCGATTAGTCTCTACTGTCCTTATTTTATTTGAGTCTTTGGTTTTTTATACTTTTCTTGTTTGTTTTGATTGATTGTTATTGTTTACAATTCAATGTCCTACTCCCGTGGCATAAGTAGACGATAGGCTCGGCCGTCCTACGAGACAAATATCTATCTGGACTGCTTTTCATAAGAAAGCTTCTGATGTCCTGCTGGATAAAAGTAGGAACTACTTAAGGAAATTTAACTTAAAGACAATTACTGCCCTCGCCCCAGGCCACTGGAACATTGGCAGGCACTCACGTAGAATAGGTATTGGTTCTATTTTAACATGTCCTGAGTGCGGATTAACATAGCAAAGCCACAAGAGGATAATATGTATCTTTGTGCCTTTTCCCACCAAACAACACTATTCTATTCAAAGAAAAGAAGAACACTGATGTCGAAAAATAAACATTCGTTAATATAACTGTTGCACCTTGAGACACCTTTGGTACTTTGTGTGAGTTAATTTTTACCAACCAACTAAGTATTTGAATATGTAAAGTCTATAGAATATGTAAAGCCCAAAGAAGCCCTTCATTTACCCTCAAAACCTAAAAACCAAAAGGTGAGTAAAACGCAATAATGCACTTCATAAATTAACGTTCTAATTCACTTCCCATAACAATCGACCAGTTTCAAAAATTGAAGTGTTTTGTACTCATCACAGCTTACAATATTGCATCAAATTAGCTCACTTTAGTTTTCCGGTTTCATGGTTCGATGATCTTAGTACAACGACTAAAGTGCACTATAGCCTACCCAGAGTCAGAGATGGATATTATGTTTGCTAGTTGTTTTATATGTAAGTTAAGAGCATGTCATGGTGCATATGAGCACGAGCTTTCAGAGAAAGGGAAGAGGAAAACAATATTTGTGAACATTATTTGAACAAGGCGAAGGCAAGTCAAGTCAGCAACTATCTATCTAATAAAATAGCTCTATAGATGAATCTGCTTTGGTATAGTTTAGTGCTTAGAATGTGAATTACATTATACAATAGAATTAATATTATTGGAAAAGATAGTATAAGTAACATGAAAGTTGCTGCTGCTAAAAGAAATTGCTAAGAAGAAGATGGAAGAAAATATTATGTAGCACGCTAAATAATTGCTTGCCATCCGTTGTGGTTGTATAGTTACTGCATCTGATTCTTTCGTTCTTTCGTTCTGTTTCTCATCATCATTAGATTAATGTTTTTTGTAACTATGGAAATTTTTAACAAGTTTTTTCTATAGATTTTTTCTTTGAAAGGGGAGTAATGGTTGTCTTTTATGTCATTCGTTTCACAGTTGATTCGTTGAAAGGATGCACATCTGAAGTGTCTGACATTCGATTGTTTTTGCTGTGACTTATGCATGGGAAATTGCCAGAAAATGTGATCATGTTTGAGCTGGAATGAGTGAACGTTTATTCGCTCATTTGGATTGCCCCCATTCTTGTAGAGACCACACTTTCCATTAAACAATTCCCAATATCAAGAAACATTTAATAACGTATACCTAACCGTTTCATGTTAGATGAAAACACAAGAAACATAATTAATTTTGATTTCAGATCAAAAAGCTATTAAATTAATTGTATTAGAACTGAGTTGAAACCGAGATTGCAATATAGTCAGTTTTTAGTTTTTTTCTGTTCCGCAATTTTCCTCTCTTTTTCTTCACCCATTTCATTTGTTAACACGAAATATGGTAATAATTCATGTGTAATGTAGGAAGTTCTCAATGTATGGATGGATTAGATGTAGAATTGAAGATATACTTTCTTTTTACCGGTGGTTTGGTTTCGTTCGAATCAACTTTACTTGAATTCACTCCGTTTTGTTCATTTCCCACGGTTTTAGGTTTTACTTTTTTTTCATTCACAGTTCACTGATTGGTTGTCTGTTATGCTAGAGTTAAAAAGCCATAACTCATAAGGAAAAATAAAAAAAAGTAGCCTCAAATTGAACATATTGTTGAATGTTACCAAATTCTATGAAAAGTATGGAATATAATATACTTAATCATTTACTAGTAATGACTTAACTTCCTACCAAACCCAACAAAGAAACAGACAATTTATCTACCCGAAGAAGAAAATGTATTTTATCTGAAGCAATATAAACATCGTTATTATCTGAAGAGTATTTAATGGTATTCTTAGATTCGGATGTACATCTATTTTATAGTTTCTTTTTAGATACTATCTGCCTGGCTAATACTAGCATTGGCATACTATACTTTCAACTCACTACCAAACCAATATGATGAGATCAAAATACATTACATTTTGCGGAATCTGTTAAATGAACGACTGAATGACTCATAATGTATGTAAAGTGCTTCCTTATGAGAGGAATACATTCCATTTTATATCTAATTATGAACAGTAGACTTTGGTTCGATAATTATAATTCTATTTTATTATCTAATTTGAAGAAAATATGATTTTTATAGGAATACTTTGACTGGTTTGTTACAAGCCGGCACGTCTGTTCTTGTTTAATTTTATATTAAAATTATTTGATTGATTCTTTGATGTACTCTTGAACATTATATTTGGTGAGAAGCTAGCTTAAATATGTTTAAACGTAATTTTACATTATTCAAAACTTCCTCCTTATTGTACATAATATGGAATAATGGATAGAAAATATATTTTAATATATGGTAGGTTTCGAATTTATTTTTTGAGGAAAATATAATAAAAAATGTAATGTAATATTTAAAGTTAAAACAATATGTTTTTGTCACCATAGCGATCTGATCTTTATCAAACTTTTACGCGATTGGAATATTAAATCTTACAATATTTCTCGTTTCGTTTTTGTTCAAATAAAATAAAAGTTAGTTCCAAAGTATATCAAGATAAAAAGTAATAATATTAAATATTTGTTAGATTTGAAATTGCTTAAAAAATCATAATATTAATTAATAAATCATTAACAATAAAACAGTTTTTTAAATATTTTTAAATCACATTAGAAAAAAATGTAAATAATATTATTAGTTAAAAAAAATATATTTTTCTGTATTTTGATAATGTTTTTTGAATAATAGACACTTGACTATACATTTTTGAATTTATGAAGTATTTTCGAGATTTTTTTTGTATTTTACAAAAATAATAAGAATATAATATAAAAAAAATCATCATATTATTTAAACAAATTGTCTAAAAAAGCATAATTATTTATATATCATAAAAATTGTTTAATAAATATGATGGAAGATTTTTGTAATTTTTTGGATAATCCATAAAAATCAATTATTTTTTTTAATAACTAAAAAAACATGAATTATTTTGTTGAACGTAACTATTTAAATTTAAAATGTTATTTACAATAACCACAATTTAAAAAAAAAAAAATATTAAATTCTTATATTTTAAAAATAATAAAAAAAATCACTAATTAATTTCATGATTTCATGATCAAAATTAAAAAATATTAAAACTTAGTAAAAAAAAAATAAATTTAATTATTTAAATATTTATAATAACCATAATTTTTAAAAATATAAAATTGTTATATTTTAAGAATAATAAAAAAAAATAAAAGATAACTGATTAATTTCATGATTATTGATTCTTGTTTTTAGATTTTAATAAATATCAAACTTAAAAATACCAAAAATAATTTCTTGTAATATTTTTTAAATTTAAAAACAAAATTAAACATGGATAGTAAAATTATTAATTTAATTCAACACATTTTTTAATTCTTTTTTATAATTATTAAAACAATGGATTCTTTTGTTAAACGTAATTATTTATGCTTCTCTAAATTTTGAATAAGAAAACTCTTCATTTAATTTGAAATGGAAAAAAAAATATTTTCAAAAATAATAAAACTTAGAAACATTTTTTTTAATTTGATCTATTTTAATATTTATAAGAATCAAAATTTTAAAAAATAAAAAATTAAAATATAAAATAGAAAATACCAAAAATAATTTCTTTACAATATTTTTAAAATTTTAAAACAAAATTAAACCTGGATAATAAAATTATTAGTTTAATTCAACACATTTTTTAATATAAAGTAAATGTACAGAGGGAAATTAATTAAATTATTACTTATCATAGCTAAATGTTTAAAAATATAAACTTCAAATATTAAAAAATATGGAAATATTAATATGTTTTATAAAAGGCTTAAGTAAGTTTTTTTTATTTGAAAAATACAAAAAAGTATTTTTATATAACCAGAAAAATAGTTAATAGAAATTTTTCAAATATTCCTAAGATTAGGGAAAATTCTGAGAATTTTAATCAACATAAAGCAATAAAACTAAAGTAAATAATTCTAAAGAAGTTTTTTTTTAAATTAAAAACAAGAAACAAAGAAATTTAGATTATCTTTAATATTTTTAGATTTTGATTTTAGAAGACATACTTTGAACATTTGTGTATTAAAAATAATTACATTAAGATTCTATTGAATTATTTTGAATTAAAATATTTTATTTCTCCACAAATAAAAACTTGAATGTAAGATTAATTCTTTTCCAAATAAAATTTCTATTTAATAAAGATTTTTGTTTTTGCAATATTAATAATTCCTAAAAAATATTTAATTAAAAAATTTAAAAAATATATATTTTAGTTGATTAATTAATTAAAATTAAATAAAAAAGTTAATAGTAACATTTATGGAAGGTTGAACAATATATAACAACAAAATACAAACAAAATATAAAAATTAAAATTATTTAATATTCTATAATATCGAGCGCTCCAAGTTTATATTTTTAAAGGTGACAATTCATTTATTTTTTAGTTTGTTCTAAAAACGTAGTTATTATAATTAAAAGAAAATACATGAAGCAGAATTGTCAAAGCGAAGGCCAGAGTCCTAGCAACTCCACAAAACAACTCAAAGTGTGGAATTACAGAATTATTTTTTTTTTTTAAATAAATAAAGAAGTTTTGAAAATATAATTAACAATTATATAAAAAGTTCTTAAAATTGAATTTTGAAAATGTTTAAAATATAAATGGAATTTCATGAAGTAATTTAATAATTTCATTTTAATATTATAATAAATTTTAGCCAAATCTTAATTAATTCATTATTTTTCTAAGAGTTTTAAAAGGCCTAAACAGACAAACCGTTGGCAGCAATAATATTTTAATGTAAAGAAATTACATTATCACGACCACCAAAAAAAGAATATTAAATTACCAAGGGATAAAAGCGAAGAGAAATGAAATATAAATTTAAATCTGTATTTCATTTACATTTTTTAAGGGAGCAGAAATTTAAATTAATTTGTAATCGCGATCAATTTGTTAAAATTCGATCGATAAAATTATCACTCATCACTTTTGCAAAATCAAAATACAAAAGTAATAAGTTCAAGTTCACAACTTTATTTAGAAAAATGTTTATTTGCTATCAAATCACTTTTTAGTGTTTGCGCGTGAAGAGCGCATGTGGGATTGGGTCATTTGGTATGTTAAACTGAAGTAGGCAAAGATGAGTGATGCTGATGAAGCATCTAATTAGATGGCTCTCTGTTTATATGAATGACCTAGTCAAGGCAAATCTGTTTTGCAATTTTGATTACTCATTTTCTGAATGTAATTATAAAACAGTGAGACAATTGTCTTTATCTATATATAAACTTTCTCATAATTCCAGACCATGAGATATAAAATTACTTATGCAATTTAAGAAATACTCTAAGATTATGTTAAAGGTTTTATTAAGTTATTAAGAGTACGAACTAGTTATATACTTGATATACTTTAACTAGGTGGTGTTACGAAGTTTGTGCTCGATGATAAGTTTAAATAGGTTTTCAGGTACAATATAAATTATTAGTTTCGTTTTAACTATAAATATGCAGCAATATCTGAAGTGACTAATTTATGGTTGTGTAGAAAGTTTTTGAAACAGTGACTCCTACTTGAGTTTTTTATTTTGCAAGTTTTATAGTTTTGAGGGTAATTGAAGATGATGGTTAGGTAATGTCTTTGGTTATTATTGACATTGGGTTTTATTTTAAAAAGATAACTAACATGTTTATAAAAATATATATAGAAATATTTAAACATTGTGATTGTAAAGAAAATGTATTCCAATAAAATATAATAAACATATAAGTAACAGTCCGCTGTAGGATTGTAAGTATATTATAAATTATTTTAATTTCGATTTACCTAATATCTAATTTTCTCTTTTCAGTTGAACGAGCATAGTATCCTACTCTTTTTTTGGCACTTCACTGCACATAAAAATCAAGGAATAATAAATCCCGTAAAAATACTTTTTGATTCAATGCGCCAGACGAAGTGGACAAATTTTTGTTTTTCAACTTTTGATTTTTTTTATGTGGTAAAAAAAATTGTGATATGTAGGGCGGCTGATTTTTAATTGATCTTTAAAGTCAAAAAATCATATTTTTGAAAACTTTTATTGAATTTGATATGTATATATATATATCTTTGTCATCGGCGGACTTTTGTTTTTGTTAATAACTTCGTCCCGGATATAGCTAGAGACTTGATAGCTACTTTTCACAGTATATCCATTTAAATGCCATTTTCTCGGGAACGGTCATAGCTACAAACTTGAAACTTGCAGGGGAGGTTGACCTCTGAAATGGGAAGCTTCAATTTTGAGAATTTTAGGTTGAAATTGAAAAATCAGTTTTTTTCATGATTTTCTATTTTAACAAAAGTAGTGTCATTTTAAACAACAGAGTTTCAGGAGTTCAAAAACACATAAAAAGTTTTCGAAAAATTTTACACTGAGAGAAATTTAAGGTTGAAATTTAATATTTTTCCAATATTACAATCATTTTAAACGGGAGAGCTTC
>JXPG01035168.1:0-11322 GCA_001015175.1 Megaselia abdita
CAAAGTCCTTAATTTTAATTACGAACTAGGGATATAGATGTCTCTTCTCGTATTCACTACATTTTAAAACTCCAACAGGTTCGATTTCTGCTTTATTACACTTATGTTTCTGGTCTTACATCTAGTGGGTTATAATCTCAAGTGGTATTGGTTTTTTTATTTTCTTAAATTTTTACTACTTTTGAAGATTTTTTTAAAGTTTTCTTTTAAAAATTGTTTGGTTTAATCGATACTTTTTTAGCTTCATTTTATGTATCTGTTATATTTGGAAAAGTGTTATATGTATAGTGATGAAGCACAATGGGGAGGTTAAGCTTACTACTACGTACTAAGTCTAAGTAAAGATAGTAAATTATGGTTTTTTGGGTCTATAACTAATAAAAAGCCTAAGCCAAATTATTTTCAAATTGTTTAATTTAGCTTTGATGATTTTTACAGTATTTTTTTTATTTTGTGGTATTTAATGATTTTTTGTTTCTTCTAATTTTTAAGAATCTTAATTTTGATAAGTTTTCATGGATTTACAATTATTAATTTAACAAATGCTATTTTCTTAATTGAAAGGTATCTGAATAGTTACTTAAATTTTAATGACTTTTTTTAAATTTATTGTTTTAAAGTTTGTGGTTATTTTAAGAGAATGCTATTTTTTTTTATTTTATTTAAATTTCAGTTTTTTTTTTTGTTTCAAGTTTTGTATTTTTTGGTTTTAGTTTAATTATTTTGAATGTTTTTTTTTTTGTTTAGAAATTTTCCCAATTTTTGTTCTTTTTAAATTGGTAATTGCATTCGTTTGGTTTTAAGATTTTTTTTTTATATTTAATTCTAAAATGTTTATAAATTTTAAATGTGAAATCTAAAATATTAGAAATTTTATGAATAAAAAGATTTGGAAATATTTCAAAAAGCAAGACAGCTTGGGTTTTGTAAGAATGTTGACCATGTTTCTTTTATTAAAAAAAAAAAAAAAAAAAAAAAACCATCTTTTATGAGACTTGAACCTAAATCCCAGCACCCCAAAACCCAACAACCTCTTATAGATGAAAAACCTTAACTAATTAACAGCAACAGCAAAGGCTCCTTCCACAATAAAACCAAACCAACCCTTTTCACAAAACCAAAACAAGAGGAGAACAAAACTGTCTTTCGTGAGACTTGAACCTTCATCTACCACCCCAAAACCCAACAACCGCTTGTAGATGAAAAACCTTCACTTTCTAATTACCAACACAAGATATTATTACGAGCTATTAAGAGTCCTTTCAATTGCTCCCTCAACAATAAAACCAAACCAACCTTTCTAATAAGAAAAAAAAACGTCTTTCCCTAGACTTGAACCTAAAACCCAACGACCTCTTTCAGATGAAAAACCTTCACTTTCTAATTACCAATTATTTAATTAAGAAAAAGTAAGAAAAAAAACCTTTATGCCAAAACAGCCCAACACCTAAATACAAAACCAAAATAGGTTGCGATCGACTTGACTGGCTCAAGGTAATTTTTGTTTTTATTGTATTTTTTTTTTTTTTTTTTTTTCTTACCACTTTTGCTTTTATTTCTCGTCTTGGCCTGGCTGGCTTTTATGTAATGATCGAATGAATGTACGAAGCTTTGTAAATACATTGTTGTTGGATGGTTGGTTGCTCTCTTAGTCGTAGTCGGTTGGTTTTATTGTATATTTCTGCTATTTGCTATTGCTGGTTTGTCGACTCGAGTCGAATCGATTGTGGTTTTTGTTTTGCGAAATGTTTAAACTTTTTTGTCTGTTTTTTTTTTTTTCGGTTGTCTTGACATTTTTGGGAACAAAAGTTGGGAGGAATAGAGGTTAACGAGGTAACAATTCGTCTTCGTGATTGGGAGATTTTCAAAGAAATGTCAAGAAAGAGAGGGAAACCCATTGATTACGTTTTGTAATGTTAAGTAAAGTCAAGTCAGAAAACCAGTAAAAAAGCAGGTGATCGTTCCAACCAGCAACGTGATTTCACGACTGGTGTTTTGCATTATTGATGATAAATGTTATTTATTTTTTAATTATTTTACGTGACTTTATTGATTACTAGCTAACTAACTACCCAGCGACTAGAACGGCGACACAACACTCGACTGACTATACAAAACAACAGGCATTGCATTGGGTTTGTATCTGCATTGCTTTGTATAAAGTATCTACACGAATTTTTATACAAAGTCTACAAAACAACCAGAACCCAACTGGAAGAACAAGTTCAGTTTAATGAAAAGTGAAAATGAAACAACCTAGGCAGGCAAAACAAGAGATTAGCTTTTGCAAGAAACTGGATTTTGTAATAAAACTCGATTCAAATCATTGACGGAACGAATTTTTTTATGTAACTTTTTTTTTTCTTTAAAGATTTGATGTTTTTTTTGAGACTTTACGATTTTAATAGTTAACTATGATTGTAGGAAGGAAGTGTCTGTCTTTGGTGTTTATCGTTTTTGTTGTGTTTGAGGAAGTTGGTGGTTTTTTTATTTGAATAGTAAGAGGTAGAATGTGAGATTGTTTGAAGTTACTACATTTAGAGATTTTAAGTTTTGTTTGGTTTGAGGAATTCAATAATGAAGAAAAATTGGCGAGAGATATGATAATTTCAAATTAGAAATTTCAAAATGTAATGATGAGGCTTAAGTTTTCATCAGTACCTTTAAAACGAGGTATCGAGCTTGTGAATCGGATAAGGTTTGCCCAACTAACATTTTAAAAAACTTAAACGCTAGCGCCATCTGGTGTCGACCAATAAAATTCTGTTGATGGCAGCTTATAGGACAATTTTTACCTTTTCAAATCTACGTTGTAAAAGGTTTACCACAGACAAAGCAAAAAAAACTAAAAACCAACAATAATTTGTTTAAAGTAAAATTAAGACATTAAAATAAACTATAACAATCATACATTTTTAAAATATCTCAAATTATAACCAGAAACAAACCATAGTAAGAAATGTTAAAACTATATTTAAAAAGAAATACTAAGTTAAAATAAATTAAAAAAGTTAAAAATTAAAAAATAAAATAAAAACACTGTTTGAAATTAAAATTATAAAAATACTACAAAATTACATTATTTTAAACTAAATTAAATAAAATATTTAAAATAATATATATAACAAAAACTAAGATCAATTTAAAATTGAACAGAAAATAAACTTACAATGCTTAAAATTCGAAATTTTAAATACAAAAAATAAGTTAAAAATGTATTTAAAATTTACAATATTTCAAATTGAAGCTAAATTTTAAATAAATACAAAACCAACCAAAACCAAAATGTTTATTTCAAAAAAGAAAATAAGAAACCCACCCTATTAAACCCCATAAAAAAAATATAATACAAAACTCCATAAATAGTATCTAATAAAACCGTCTGATTGAAAACCTTTTGAAGTCATGCTTCTTCCATCCATCCAACCACTAATTGTTTGGTAAGTGTAATTAACTATCTAGCAAATTAAATTTCCATTCGGAAAAACTTATGGGTTGATTTTTATTACTTTCACTTCTTCTTGGGTATTACGATTGGAAGTCTATTACCATAACTACCAAACCACTATTGGTTGGAAGTAATCGTAATAATCAGGTGGTAATAGTGGTAAGAAACGAAAAAAACAAAACACCAGCCATAGTGTTAAATCTTCGCCTAGTCAAGTCAGTCGAGTCAATTCAAACTTCCAGTTGTTAAACTAAGTTGCCTTGTGCATAATTATTGTATCACGTCATTTCGTTCATGTGCATAATCTCCTTCCTACTTTGAACATTCACATCACTTGAACTGAATGGATGAAATTTTCTTTCTCATGGTCTCTCGTGGTATTTACTTTTCACTTTGATCAAACAGCTATACAAAAAACTTATGAAATCATTACTCGATTATTTCAATTTTTCGCGCTTTTGTAACGCAACTTAATAATTATCACCAAACATAACATCTGTATTGGCAATTTTTTATTTATTCAAATATTTTCATCTCAGGCCTTAGGGGTTTTTTCTATTATGAAAAGACTGTCTGCTTCTTGTTTGAGTTAGTGGTTTTTTTCTTAAGTTTTCTGAGGATTTTCTTCTTACTAACGTTTATGTAAAGTCCTGATGAAGCACTATGTGGTGGTTATGCTTACAAATTCTCAGGCTTTTTAGAATTAGAATGTGTTGTAGCAAATTCAGGAAGTGATGAACTTAAACCACCTCTCTCAAAACCCATTTTAATTACAACTTATGCTTTTTCTTTGATTCTCTGAGAATATTTTCTCTCAAAAAATTTATAGTAAATTTAGGAAGTCTTAAGCTCAAACCGCACCAAAACCCATCTCAATTCCTCCCCTCGACCATCTCACAAGCAAGCCACACAAAACTCAGGTGCCTCATAAAACCAATAAAATTATTATTCGCCAGAAACTAGAAACCGGTTTGAATTACAATAATATCCCAAAATTTATAGCTGATCATACAGAGATGCTGATCGTTTTATATACATAGTATAGTGTTGGTCGTCTCTATACCTGTCTCGTCTCTCCTGCTAAAGATCCTTTCTTGCTCATGGCAGGTAATTTATGGAAGAACCTTTTTTATGTTGTTGTTTCTCCTCAACAAAACAGAAAAAAAAAAAAACATAATAATAAAAACACTGAAAAGGTTCGAATCACCATCCACCATCCATGTCTACCTGCCTGGGATGCTCTTGTAAAGTAAATTTATCTTCTTTTTTATTTTTGAATCTTTCAAATACACTCGAATAATGGAAATGAAAAAGGTCTGCTCGAAAGAATGAAAGAACTAACGAACGAACGGAGTCGTCATCGTGATTTTGATGAGATTATCTTTCCTTTCTACCTGCGATTTTGACTCGACTGCACTGGTGAAGGAGACAAGTCCTGATTTTCTCTTCCCACAGTTATAGTGCAACAGATGTTTTTCCTTTTCATAGGGGTTGTTTGATTTGAGGGAAATTACTGTTCTTTTTAGTAATGGAATTGGTTAGATTTTTTTGTGATTTTAAGGCTAGAATTTGTAAAAAAATTAACAGACAGACGGACAAGTTATTTTAATAATTAATAATAGTTCTTCCTGTGAGATTAGCGCAACAGATGTTTTCGCTTTGTTAAGGATTAAGGGTTGAACATGTACAGTAAACACTTCCTCTTTAAGCAGTTTCTTTCAAGGACTTTGTCTTGAGGTTTTTGAAATATACTTTGTAAGGTATTATTAAAAAAAATCTAAAAGTTGTTTACATTTGTCGAGATCTCTTATATATTCCAGAGAACATGTGTAAATGAGATAATTAAAAATCTAAAAGCATTCGAAAATAAAATTATAGATATTTTGAGTTCGATCCTCAGTGCATACGTCAGGAGTTTCTTTTTTTGTTTGAGGAGAAGAGGGAAAACTAAAGCACTAATGTAAAAAACACATATGAAGCAAACATAGCCTTCCATTGCGAAGACTTTAGAGAATACACACGTCAACAACAAAACTGATGTAGAAAAACACATATGAAAGATTCCCGAAGACTATTCTTTTTTAGTTCTTTTAGAAGAATTCAAGGACAATACCTTCATTACTACCATAAAACCAGCTTTCCATTAAAATTTAAAAAAAATCTTTTAGAAGAAGAGCGAAAACTAAAGCACTGAGGAATAAAAACAAACATTCCTCCTTTCCCTCGTTGCTTGATTTAATTTTTTATATATATATTTATTATATTGTTGTCTAAAAACCTCACAAAATGTTAAAGACTTTCGCCTNCCTTTCCCTTGTTGCTTGATGTAATTTTTTATATATATATCTCTTATATTGTTGTCTGAAAACCTCACAAAATGTTAAAGACTTTCGCCTTCCCTACCGTTTTCTCATTTTGTAATTGCCTTCTGAGTTCGATCTTCAGTGCATACGTCAGAAATTTCTTTTTTTCTTTGTGAAGAAGGAAAAAAACTGAAGCTTTGATGAGCAAACATCAATGAAGACTGATTTGGCTCGTTTTTATTTTATATATTTAATATTTTCATCCAAAAACCTCACAACATTTCAAAGACTTTTCTCATTTTCTCCCTAATTAACATTGTCCTTGTTACCTTCATTACTTCCACGTCGATCCACATGAAACCAGCTTTCCTATGTCTTCCAAAAACTATACAAATAATTAAAAGAAAAAAAACCCAAGGTCAAAAGAAATTTCCATTCCATTAGGAAAATAGCAAACTAGAAAACAGTAATATGTGTGAGGTATGTGGAAGGTTAGACTAATCGTTAGTCAGCTAGGTAAGCTGGCGATCGAGTAAAAAAGCAAGCAAGCCAAACCAGTCATTCACTCACTAGTTACATTCATAAGTTTTATTATGATTGGGAAATATTACAAAATAATAATAATTTGAAGTTGTTGCTTTGCGTGGGAAGTCAGTAACGAAATGCTGGGAGAAATAATACAAAAGTCTATCCATTGTTTGTTTGCTTTATACATATTTCTTCGCCCATGCTGAAATTGTTGTTTTTTGTTGTCAGATTGTTGTGTAAGGTAAGGAAGTTTCCTGGTTTTTTCCTTCCTTGTTTTTTTGAAGGTAATTTATGAGAAGTAGACTAACTTACTCTTCTTTCTGACAAAAATAAAGGTTGCCTTTTTTTTTTATATGTGTATCTTTCAAAATAAGTTGTTCTTAGTAAGTTATGTTTGGTATTGATGAAGCACAGAGTGGTGGTTATGGTTAGAAATTCATGTTATGCTTTTTTCATAGTAAACTTTAAAAGAAAGAAGACTTCTTAAAGATATTTTTGAAAATAATTGTAATATTTGCTGGGATTTAGAAATCTTAAAACGTATCGTCTTAGAAAAGTATTATTTAAGAGCTCTTATATCACTCTTCTCTAAGCAAGCAAAAAAAAAAACTTTTAAATATTGAAAAATAATTATAATAGATAACTTCAGACGTTTAAAAGAATGTTTCAAGAAATCTTTTATAGACTACTTAAAGAATATTTAAGAAATAAGAATTCTTTAAGAACTCTGATTTATTTTAAAAGATGTATTAAGGATTTCTAAGGAAGGGTGTAGAAAGGAATTGGTGGTTATGCTTACATATTGATACTATGTATTTTTAATAGTAAACCATGGTCTATTGTCTAAAAATCTTCCTCTGAACTACTTCTGACGCCTTTCTCTTAAATTTCTTAGAAAAATCTCAAGAAATCCCAACAAAAATCAAAGAAAGTAGACAAAAAACCAACCCCTTTCTTAAAACAAAAAATATTCAAACCATTAACCTTCAACTTCCCCTTCCATTGAACGTTTAAGAAAAGAAAACCAGTTTACGCATTACATAAAAATAAAAACCATACCATAAAATTCAAATGTCTTCACCCGGAAGTCGATAATCTCTTGAGACAAGATGAGATGGACCCAATCAGATTAAATTGCAAAACCGACCAACCTCAAAACTAGTTTCCAAAGATTTGACACGATCTTAAAAGCATAATGATGTTGGTTTCTCATGTCTTTTTTTCTACTTTGGGATGGTTCTTTGGTACGTCTTCTTTTTCTTGCGTTTTTTCCTACCAAGTTCTTCATTTTTTTCTTACGTTCAAGTTCTTCATTTAAAAAGAACGTAAATACTTGAATAAAGTAATTACCAAAAAAAAACCAAGATGCATCATCGAACAAGCAACAAAGACGAATGCCAATTAGTTACATAACTTATAAGTTGTGGTTGTGTGTTTTGTTTTTTTTTTGCTTCATCCCAACTATCTTTGGTAAGTGAGTGGAGTCAGTCAGCAAGCAGACAGCCAACAACAACAGAAGACACACCAGTTAAGAGGAGAGGGAAAAAAGTCAGTGGTGTGGTAAAGCGGAACAATTTAGAGTTTCTTGGCGGGTCAAAATTTCACGGGAATGATTTCTAGGCATCTTTCGAACCATGAATTAACAGAACATCATCATCTTTGTAGCTCTTCCGGAAATTTCGTTCTCAGTGGTCTTTTTATTTTATGGAAGGTTTTGTGCAGTTTTTGTAACGTTACGTGAAGGTTTGTTTTATAATCGTTACGTGAAGGGTTTTTGTTTTGTTTTGGAAGTACTTTAGAGCAGTAATTTAAGTTGGGCCTTACGAATATAGTCAGTTCAAGATTTTTTTTTGACTTCTCGTTACGTAAATCATAATGTTACGTTAAAACCTATCAAAAATTAAACAGTTTTTTTCCTGCCCGCACTATTAAACGTGAACAACGCAACCCACCGAAAACCAGTTGTAGCGAAAAAACAGATTGCAAACTAGTTTACTTCCATCATTTCTAATGAAAGGGAAACGACGTCGTCGGTGATGATCGTTGTTTGGTGAAGAAAGTAAATAAAAGACGGTGGAGAAGACGAAGAGGAAAACTGGAATGGATTGAGTACGAATTGATGTCGAGTCGATGCTTAAGATGATGACGACGTAATGTGTTTGCATAATAGTCAAGTTACAACATCCGAAGAAAAGAAATAAAGAAAGAAATACATTTCAGCGAAGACATGTTAACATTTTGTTTAAATTTATCAGCTTTGCCGGTGTTTTTCTTTCGTACTGTCTTTCTTGTCTCATGATGACATGGGCTCTGGCCTAAATGTTTTGTTAATAAGCGAATTAATTCGAGACGTCCTAGATTTGCAACCTTCAAAGTTGCATGAAAATGAAAGTTTTTTTGTTTAAAGGTTTTTCGAAACTAATAACTTCTTATTTATTTGGTTTGGATGTCCGTCTGTCTGCTGTAAACTTTCTGTCTGTTTTGCAACGCATATTTGAAGGGTATTTATTTCATATAGACGTGTTAAAGGTCTATCTGACTAAAATATTAAAAACATATTTAAATATACAAAATTATATTTAAAATATATTGAAATATGCAAAATTATATTAAATAGAAATAAAAGAAGAATATAGAAAAATGTATTTAAATATTCAAAATGATATTAAAAATATAAGAATATATATTATAATATAGTAAAATATATTGAAATATGCTAAGTTATATTAAAAATTTAGGAAATTATATTATAAATTAGAAAAATATATTTAAAAATAGGAAAATATGTTTTAATATAGACAAATATATTTACAGAATATATTATAATATAGAAGATTATTTTGAAATATAGAAAAATACATTTAAATACAAAATATAGACATGTGATATCTCATTTTAAAGGTATATCTAACTACTACAAATTGTCATTAACCGAATTTGCATTCGTCGACACCAGATGGAGCTAGCGCTTAAATTCGGCAAGCTTCCATTTTAAGTATTTTTAAGTTTTAGTTAAGAAAATCTTTTCCGATTCCCAAGTTTGATACTGCGTTTTAAAGGTACTGATGAGACCCTCAAACACTTATACTTACTTTTTGGAATTTCTAAGCGAAAACCCTTAAAATGGCCTATAAGAAATTGACATTTTAGTGCATAACTTCCAAATATATATAAGTGAGGCAATTTTATAATTAATTGTATATAAAAAACCATAATACAACTCTACTTACTTATTTTTTTTTTTTTTTCGAAACTCCTTATCTTGAGAAAACTTAAAAGAACTTATGCCATCAAAGCGTCTTTAGTTTTATCAATTATTAAGTAAATATNCAAATATATATAAGTGAGGCAATTTTATAATTAATTGTATATAAAAAACCATAATACAACTCTACTTACTTATTTTTTTTTTTTTTTCGAAACTCCTTATCTTGAGAAAACTTAAAAGAACTTATGCCATCAAAGCGTCTTTAGTTTTATCAATTATTAAGTAAATATTTTTTATTATTTGCTTTTTAATATAATATTTGATTTTGATGGCGACGTTTTCTTTTACAATTAGTTTATTTTTTCTACAGGAAATTTGTGCTTAGTGTTCTTCTTTTCTTGGCTTTTTAGCTTCGAATGATTTTTGTTCGTTGTTTTGTTTTTGTTGCTTTCCTAAGTACATGAATGTTAAAAATTGAACAAAAACCAAACATTCATACGCAGAATAACGCATAAGACAAGAAGAGAAAAAAACCTATTCAGAATTTCCTGTCAAAAAAATTTAAACAACCAAGTTTAAAATGTCGAACAAAAATTCAGACAATCAAAATTTCAAAATTCCAACAAAGAATTTCTGGTATACCAAAAAACCCTCCGCATTGTTTCCATCTCAGCAGCATCAACAGCAACAACAAACAATACACCATTCCTCTGAACCTCCTGCTCCGCGCCATCCAATGCAATCGCAATCGACTAACACTTTGAACCATTGCTCTTGTAAAAATAGCAGCAGCAGCAACAACAACAACAAATTCCCGAGTTATTTTAAGGTTGTGTGTGACAATCAACTTCAGCATTTATATTTTATTTATTTCATAAATTATATCTGAAACCAACTAAAATGTTTGTTCATTTCTTTTGCAGAACTCGAGAAATGGCAACAATCAGAACATGACTGGAATTGGCAACAGTGCAAGCAGCATTAACAACAGCGCAACCAGCCCGATCAACAATCAAGCACTGAATCCACACTCAGCTTTGTTGCAACAGCAATTGAGTGTGGTGGCCGCTGCCCAAAAGCAACAACAACAGCAGCAGCAGCAACAACAGAAATTGCATACTGCGTTGTCGCGTGCTGTTTCCGTACCACAAAACGCCACCAGTGCTCAAGTGGTGTCGTTGATGAATACGCTAATGGAAAATTTGGCTTTGGCCAACAATATCTCAAATAGTAATCAATTGTTGGCTGCTGCTGCATCCACAGCTGCTAACTCGAATGGTCATCGCAAATTGGAGAGAACACAATCAGAACCATTGCCACAACAGGTCAATACGTCAAGGTAAGACAACAAAACTTGTTTTCATTAATAATCTGTCGGATAGACGGACGAATGGACTGAACTCGACTGACAAACATGACGGGGAGGTTTTCTAACTTGAATTCACTTCACTTAATTATTACTTACTTTGTTGGAACTGGTTTGTTTCGATGCGGATAGATTTTTGTTCTTCGGTTTCGATTTGCATTTTTTTTTTATTCTTGGAATTATTGGTCTGCTTTTTTGGTCTCTAGGGTTTTATGGGTTTTGACGGAGTTTTTAGTGACTTTTTGGAGTTTTAAAAATTGTTCGTTATTTTTTTCTTTTTGTTTAAATTTTGGAAGAAAAAAAAAGCTTTAAAAATTCAAAGATAGAAAAAATCTTTAAAAAAGTAAAATATTCTCAAAATTTAAAAGGTGAAATAAAAAGCTAAATTTATAAAGAAAATTAAACAAAATAACAATAAATTTACAAAAAGTCCAAATATAATTCAAAATTTTTAAATAATAAAAAAATA
>JXPG01035177.1:528-17158 GCA_001015175.1 Megaselia abdita
AGAATCTTAAATTCAAAGAAAGTAAATCTTCTGTGATCTGATTGGCTACCAATACAAACGATTTCAACGCAAAAGTGCCTTTTGTAATTAGTAAATTCAAAGGGGGTTTAAGTATTTTAGAAGATTCTGATTTATTTTGAAATATTTAAATTGATTGTTTCTTGAGAACTGGCTTTTTGTTTTGTTTTATGGCTTTGAAGATAGGAGAGAAGCATTTCAAAATCAACGAAAGATTCGAAAGAAATTCTTTCGGGCCATTATTGAAATGGTTTTTATTGAGTTTAACCATGCATTTTCTCCATGTTTAGAGACAATTTTGTTTGTGTGTATGAGTTGGTTATCGGAAGAGTTTGATTTTTCATAAAAAAATCAAGTTTAAAGTGAAATATGTCAAAATTTCCAGCGAATTCCAAGTACAGCTCTTCTATGATTTGTTCCTCCTGTCTGAATCGATCCTGTAAAATTTTACTGCGCGTTTTTGCGCTTATGTTTAGCATAGTCATGTAGTAAACCTTTATATGTCAAACCTTTCAGGCAGGTTTTCATAAAACAATTTATAAAGCGAAAATAACTAATTACGTTCTTAGATACGAATGAGATAACTTAATACTATACCATGAAATTAAGAAACAGAACTTTATGTTCAAAAATAAACAAGGTGGCATATGCCTACATCCGTTCATAAAGTTTTAATGCATGGATTTAGTATAATACCCTCATTTTTAATCCCAATTGGTCACTTATCAAAAGAAGCTTTGGAAGATGGTAATAAGGATATCAAACATGTTAGATTTTTGCATACTAGAAAAACTTCGCGTGTTGACAATTTCATTAACATTCTACATCTACTGATTTCTTCTGATCCATCTATAATAAATCTGAGAATATTGAGGAAAAAAGCATTTACCTTTTTCGAAAGAAGCTGTCGAATTNCTAATAAGGATATCAAACATTCGCTGTTTGACAATTTCACTGACATTTTATATCATCTACTGATTTCTTCTGATCCATCTATAACAAATCTGAGAATATTGTGGAAAGACAAGCATTTACCTCTTTCGAAAGAACCTCTCAGGATTGGCAAATTAGATGCACAATTAATTACATACAAAAATCAAGGTGTAGAAGTAAAAACATGGTCAAGACTTCTGCGAGAAAGGAAAACTCCGAACTTCGTGTGGTCGTTGTAGATGAAAAGTGTGAGGATGGTAGCCTCCTGTTTATGGAGATTAGATATGGATAGACACAGAACCACATTTAATTATACACGCAACACTCACTAAAGAAGCTCCGATCATCAACATTGAAAGGTCTGAATGACGGAAGCGCAGAAAGATTATCACCTTTGAGGATAAGACAGCTGATTATCTTGTAAGCTTGATTCCAAAGCTTAAGCTGCAGATGGGTGATCGTTTGAAACTCATGGGTGTAGTAGAAACCAAGCTAGTCAAATACATCGCTTACCTCAGTTACAAACAGTGGCGTACTTCTACTACCTGCCGCCCGGGGCGGTCATTGAAATTTGCCGCCCCTGTTTTGTTTGTNCGAACAAATTATGTATTACCAAATAATGCATCTAATCCAAATTAACATACATCACTGCAAGGTGGCTACGGCTAATCTCGGAAACCTCATCACGAGATCTAGCAAGGAAGTGGTTCTTATATAGGAACAAAATTCAAGGTTTGAAAGTAGATGGCTATTGCCTCTGTTATAAAAGGAATACAGGTAAGCCCCGCTCATGTATCTTAACCAAGAAAAATATTAATTTCTTCTATCTCGATAATTTCAGTAACTTAGACTGTACGGCTATTCTGGTGGAGGAGGATGGAATGAAACCCCTCTGCCTCTATTCAGACTACTTCCCTGGTAATGAAGGGGTATATGTACCTTCTAATACAGCGGAAAGGGTTGTTAACAATAACAACAGCTGGGACCTCATTATATCATAGTTATAGTCTTTGAGGTTGCAAAAATCAACGACAGAGGTGAGTTGGTTTTTTAATTTATTATTAAATGCAATCTTTAATAATGCAACATTGGTGACAAGCCAACATTTCACAACGATGTCCGAAGTGAAATCTTGGGGATATAACTCTCAAATCCAACGGTGGTAGTATTGAGGTCAGGGATTGTAAGTAGGTAGTGTAGAATCTCTATCTGATCTTTATTTTTTTCAATATCAATCGAAGACCACCTGTAGAAGAACCCTACAGGAATCCTAGGAAAACTAACTGGGAAGTATTTTTGAAGGAAGTTGATAAATTGAGGGAGATAGTTTCTATTTGAAACTACCTGAACAGTAAGGTTGAGATACTAACTGAGGTCTTAATAAAAGCATTCGAATTGTGATGTAAATTACCAAAGAAAAAGCAAAGGAAACAGTGGACAGGAAAATAAATAAAGCTATGAAAGAAGCTAGGAAAATGAAAAACAAAGCTAAAGCGGAAACTAATTTTACGCTTAGGGAATAAATGTTTGAAAATTACAGAGTCAAATACCAGGAAGTTAAATACTTGATACGATCTGCAAAATGAGACTCCTATAGAAATTACTGCGAATCTCACTCAAGCTGTAGCGAAACCTCAAGAATCAGGAAGATATTATCAAAAGACCATACCCCTTTAGGTATGCTAAACAAAGAGGATGATGAGCGGACTGTGAGCAGCTTTAGAACTCCTTTTAAAAACTCAATTTCCAGGGTGTCTGCAAGATAACACCGACGTACCAGCTATGCATACTTAAGGTATTTATGCTTAATGTAATTTTTACCAAGTCTCTGCAGCTAGGTTACATTCATGAAGGTTGGAGACAGGCTAAGGTAACGTTTATACCCAAGGCCGGTAAAATAAGTCACACAGCCCCTAAGGACTACAGACCTACAAGCCTGTCTTCATTCTTATTGAAATGTTTAGAACGATTTGTGGATGCTCACATATGTTCACATTAGAGAGAATATACCTTCTGAGCTACTTTCCAATGATCAACATGCCTATCTCAAGGGCAAGTCGACGCAAACAGCCCTCCATGAGGTTGTAGGTTGCATTGAGAAAAGCATAAGGGATAAAGAATTCACCTTAGCTACTTTTCTCGACATAGAAGAAGCCTTCAACAATGTTACCACCGATGCAATCAAAAACGGTTTGGAGGAGGTTCAAGTAAACCCTATGATTATAGCATGAACTGTTAACATGCTTACACACAGGAGTATAACATCGACCTTAAGCGAATCAAAAATTACTAAATGTACTAAAAGGGCTACAAGAGGTACTCCCTAAGGCGGGGTGCTTTCTCCACTCCTATGGCTACTAGTAGTAAACACCATTCTGAAAGAGCTAAAGAATTGTGGTATAAAAACGGTAGAGAATGCGGATGATGTTGATATTTAAACACTAACGGAAGAGTGAGAAAACGAAATAGATGGGCACAAAAATGAGGTTAATCCCTCGAAAACAGAATTAGTTCTCTTCTCAAGGAAGTACAAGATACCCGTTTTTAAGAAACCAAGGAGGTAAGGAACTGATAGAGATAAGGAACTCTGGAATAGACACATAGAAGAAGAAGTAAAAGGGCTTACAATGCTCTATATCTTACTGGTTATATATATCAGTAGTGAGACCGATCCTAACATGTGTTTGCCTAGTATGGTGGGCTGCCTTAGTTAAGAAATCGGCGAGGAAAAGATTAACTGCCGTTCAAAGGTCAGCGTGCATAGGGATAACAGGAGCCCTAAGATCGACGCATACGGATGCTTTGGAGTGCATGCAAAACTTGAATCCCTTGGACATACACACTTAGGAGCTATCTGCTAAAAGACAGCGGATAAACCAATTCATTGAAAAGGAACATAACGACAGATGGAGGATTCTGAGAACATGCTCAGTTTCGAAGACCTTCTGGCCAGCGATTGATAAAGGAAGAAGCAAAATTTTTCGAAATCACAACAGGAACACTGCTAGGAAATTGATTGCAATCTTCACGGATCACAATTTTCTTAGGAAACCTGCCAAATTATTAAACCTCACACAGTCTGATGAATGTCTGAGAAAAGTTGATGCTAAATCTCTATTTTAATCTCAAAAGTATATATACATCAACAAATATTTAATTTTCCTAAAACATCCGAAAACGACCACTCAGATCGAGTATCTCACTTGTGCAAAACTGCCATTCAGATCCTATCTGGCAGTTTTGAACTGGTCAGATTGTCGATCTGAGGTGACCTTTTCTGATGGTTTGTTAAAATTTCATATTTTTTGATGTAGATATAATCTTAAGTAGCTATCGAGTCAAGAAAACCAAACATCAGTTACTTTTCATGAATATATTTGAAAAGTTGATGAAAAATTGTAAATTTGTCTCTCTCAGAACGAACACTTTTGAGATTAAAAGAGAGATTTCGCATCGACTTTTCTCCAAATTTTCGAAAAAGTATCGAATGTTTTTTTTTTTCTAGAATCAGAAGGAGTATCTGAAAAGGATTCGTTTAAAAAGTATAGTTTTTATTTTATTTAATTAATATAATTCTATTAAATTTTAAAATTAAAATTTATCTTAAGTACTTTATTGTTATTGTTATTATTATTATTATTATTATTATTATTATTATTATTATTAAATTTAT
Source organism: Megaselia abdita (assembly GCA_001015175.1). Taxonomy (NCBI): domain Eukaryota; kingdom Metazoa; phylum Arthropoda; class Insecta; order Diptera; family Phoridae; genus Megaselia; species Megaselia abdita. The sequence continues at coordinate 5,153 of JXPG01035177.1, forward strand.
TATGTTTAAAATGTTGTTGTATAAACTGCCATTTATTTTAGTTACAATTTTTTTACACACATTTTTTTACGTGTATTTAAAAAAATATTTTTTTCACGCAACATTTTTCCCACTCTGAAAAAATAAGAAACTTCGATTTTTTATCAATTTTTATTACACAAAATTAAGAACAAATGTACGTGAGCACACTAGAAAGGTAAAATGAACCACAATTTTTTGTTTCAAAATTTTATGGACACTTTTTTGAAACAAACTCTTTCTAAGTGTAATTTTTTTTCATTGTTTCGTTTTGGGATTTTATTCTGAGTGAAATGATGAAAGTTTCATGACAATAGCACAAAAAAATAAAACACAAATTAACTACCCTACTTTCTCAATTGATTACTAAGATTTCAGCCTGGAGTGCTACAAAGTTGAATCAACTTTTATACTTTACTTAATCCATCACAACTTTGAAAAATGACTAAGAATGAAGGAGAAGCGAGAAGTCGCTTAAAATATTTAATTTCAATCTATATAATAAAGTGGACATGTTTTTTTTTCTTCATTTTTCTCAAGTTCATCTAAAAAATGTCTTGAACATCTGCATTCGGATATTTCCATCTAAAAATGAGTAATGGTATTTCAAAATTGTAACTTCTCCAAGATTTATAAGTGTATATCAAGTTCATTGCCTCCATTTCGATTTATTTCCCGTCAAAGCAATTGTTAAATGTAGTAAGGAACATAAAGTTTCCAAATAAATCGACATCGCAGAATAAATCTCCTTTTTAATTTAGTATCCAAGTTAATATTGTAACAAAAAAAAAAAAAAACAAAAAGAAGAAAAATGATAGAAATAATAATAAAAATAAATCCACGGAATCCAACTAAATCGACGTGAAGAAGGAAACAACAAGAATTAATGAAAACATCCCCTTTGGCGAATAAAATATATAATATTGTAGTATATCTTTTGTTATACAATTTTAAAGAAAAAGTTAATTTTTTGAATAAATTTCTTCAGTGAGGTTATCGAGATCGTACTCTAGATAAACAAAGCGAGCGATTCTACCATGTACTCATTAAAACAATCTAGAGTAATGTAGTCGAAAAGTTTTTTTTCTAGGAAAACCCCAGGATAAACACCGTTTACCTAAAAGCTTTCTCTTCTTCAAGCTTTCTCTCGGAAAACAGAGAGACCAAAAATTCCGGTAAAAATGCTATGCTTTCAGGATACAGATGCTGACTGACTAACTGAAAAGAGAGCAGAGCACAGAGAACAAGAGAGCCAGCTTTCAGAAATACGAGGGAGGAAAGTGTTCATTACTGAGCATGTATTTTAGGCAAAAATTCTGTTCCATAGCTAGTTTCCTCTTAATACAGTAATACATATTTTGTAAGTGGATTTGTGATTTTGTTATGGGGAAGATTTTCAGGGCTTTTAGTCCCAGACCGACTTTTCGACGATACGGTTTTTCGGAATTTCTCCCTAACGCCAACACAAAAAATGAATTTTAGCAAAACAAAAGATTCTACTAAAATTGAAAGGAAAGCAAATGAAAGGAAGTTGTTAACAGACAGTCTGGCTTCCACCTACTACAAAAAAAATGTAAGAAAGTAAAGATCTCGTACACCCTCCATATAGTGATTGGAAAATGATTGATAAAAACAAGTTAGAATAAAATAGTTGCAATGTCAAGTGTGAGTAAAAAATGTGCGGATCGGATCGGAACGGAAATGTTGTTAAAATCGTAACGAAATCAAATTATTTTAATTAACCAAAGTGGGAGTCGCTCAAAAAGAACGTTGATGGTATAATAACCACCAACTATAACATAAAGCCAATGAATGACTGACTAACTAACTAGCTAATTGCAACCAGAGACATGCAATCATTTTGTTCTCATAAATATTTAATTTATGAATTGCTGCTGTGCATTTTGATCTGTAATTAACAGTAATAGTGTTAACAGAGTGCTAATATATTGCATGTGTCTTTACGGGTAGTCACACTAATTCTATACACACTGAGTCTGATTTGGAATGGTTAGTTAATTCAGTTTGGGAATATATTACATTACATTACATTGTGCCAGGTTAAATTCTAGGTAAGTAATTTGATGATTGGCTTGTTATTTGTGTGCATATGTTTTTGTTTCGTTATCTTAAATTCATTCAGTTCTTTTTGATGATAGATTCTGATTATTTTTCGAAATGTAACCTAATTTCGAAGAAGCATATGATTATGCTGACTGAAGTTTCTAGTCAATTGTTTTGGGTGTGGTTCGCATTAGATTACCTCCCTATATAGTTTGCTTTGTCTGGGAAACCTATTTAGGTTCAGTTTGCTACATACTACACTGAAATAGTATAGTGTTCACACTAGAAGATGATCTGTGAATGGCCCAGATATTACGACATCGACTTACCGGGCTCACTAATGTCTTATGTATTTTCGGGATGACAGTCAGAGAAGGGTGTGGCGGACAAAAGGACTTTTGTTTGGATGTTTGGAATTTGATTAATGTATTCTATTCGTGCTCTCTTCCAAAATTTATGTATGTGATATCTTAATTTTTGACTTAATAAGAGGAATGTTTGCTTAATTCGTTGTAGTGATTTTGTTGTTTGATGTTTGGATTCAGGTTCGTTTCTTTATAGTTGAGTTGTATTTATATATAGTTTTTTATTTCGAAATTATATCAAAATTATCATTGAACTTCTTTATTAAAAGCAATTCTTAATTTTATTTAATTAAAAGACAAGACTTAATTAGTCCTCGGGTCTGATTTTGAATAGAAAAATTGTAAAGATCACTGATAAGCTATACATTTTTAGGGCACTGAGCCCTATCAAATTCTTTCAAGACACAACAACAGTAATATATCTGTCCTTAATTCAGCTCTCAGGAAACTAGATCAAACAAGTCCTCAAAAGAAAATTCCATGAAATTTTTGGGTTTTCAAAATAGGTGGGTCACCAGGACAACCAATTTGGCCCTTAACCCTCACTTGCACATTTTTGAGTTCTAACTTTTTTCGTAGAGCTTGCCTTTTAAATAAGCTGAGGAATGATTTTATTTTAATAATAATAATAATAATAATAATAATAAATAAATTAAAATAAATAGCTATACAGCTTTGATCTTAAGTATTAATTTTGCCCAGAAGTTCTTTTTACGATTCTTACCAATGCCACGAAAAAGACTTGTCTTTTTTATATTAAGTTTTTTATCATTTGAACCTGGGCTTTTGCTTTCAATTTTCATCATTTAAAAAAAATCCTTTTATTATATAATTTAATTAGTGTTTTTTTTTATAATCTATACAGTTTGGCCTTTTAAGTTAATTGTATTTTTGTTTCTTTCTGTTAAAACATTATTTATAACAAGGTTCATACAAAGCTCAGAAGCCTGTTAGAGCCTTAAAAATCTTTTAAAGAAATAAAAGGAGCTCTATGTAGCGAAATATTTTTAGGTAATGTATTCTACTTGGAATAACTTTACAAAGATTTTTGATGCATATTACAGTTACTACAAAAGTCTAAAAGTTAAAAACAATTATCTATTTTTAACCTTAATGATCCAAAAAATACCCAAAATAAACCATACAAAACTCATAGTGAAACTTTTAATATTACACAATTTTTACAATTTATTTTTTTTAAATGTGTTTTTCATACTTTATAAGCACTTTTTAAACTTTTAAAAAATTATATAATTTTCGTTCTTATTATTTAACCTTAACTTTGTGGATTTATACAAATAAAATTGACAAAACAAAAAAACAAAAAATTAAGCAGTCTTATAATAAAATTTTGTTTTATAGTGAAGCTTTAAAAGTTACACAATTTTTACAAGTGATTTTTTTTAAATGTGTTTCCTATAATTTGTTTTAAAAAATAATATAATTTGCATTATTATTATTTAATTTGAATTTTATTTAATATTAAAAGATAAATTTATATTATTATTTTCAAAACAAAATTTTTGTAATATTTCGAATTGTAAAAATTAAAAACACTTTGTGGATTTTTACAACTTTCAAACAAATAAAAATGCCAAGACCAAACATTAATTTTAGACAGAACTTTCAATATACAAAAAATGAATTTTTAATTTAATGTAATATGAATCGCGTAAAATTATGTTTAAAATACTACACACGAAAGACATGCCTTTTTACAACACTGTACCTCCTAAAGTGTAAAAAACACCTATTTTAAGCCTTCAAAATAGATTAAGAATAAAACCTATGTTAAAAAACATTATTGAGTGAAGTATTCAAATTTGCATTATTTTGTATCTTACCAGATATTATTGATTCTTGGATTCTTGCAAAAGTGAAAATTACCAAATAAAAACAAAAAAATACAAAAAAAAATATTCCCCATAGTAAAATATTTAAAAATTAGACAACTTTCAAAAATTTAATTATAATTAAGAGATTGCAATTTCAACAATATTTTCGGAAATGAAATTTTCGTTTTAAGCCAAAAATCTGAATAACTTTAAAAATCAATCTTTGTGTTAAAAATAAAACAGGTTTTACATTTTTAATCAATGAATGTTTAATGTTATTTTTTTTCAACATTCTATTAAAATCTTTTAATTTAACTTTTCAATTTTGTTTTCGAACTTTGTTTAATTTAAAACTTTCAATTTGTATTGCTTTTAAAATTTTACAAGATTTATTTTGATTGTACCTTTAAAATTTTCTTTTTGTTAAAGAAATAAGATATTTTGATTCAGTAGAATTCACAATTTGATTTGAAATCTTTTTGGATTTCTGTCTGTTTTCTAATTCAAGATATTAACGTATTTTGTTTCCTTCTTTTTTAATTATTTTTATTATAATTATTTAAATATGTATTTTCAAATTTGAATTTTTAATTGCAAACAAAATATCTCGCATTCTATTTTTGAAGTTTTTAGCACACAATTTTCAAAAAAGTTCTATTAAAACCATTCTAATATAAAAATATTCAACATTTGTTTTCTAAATTAAAAATCTAAAAAAATTAATATTAAAAAAATCATTTTTTTTTTAAAATTTTTAACAAGAATTTGTTTTTTAATTTTCATTAAACTTATTGAAAAACTCTGTTTTGAAGTAAAGACTTGAAACTGTTAAAGCATTAAGAAATTCCCCAAGCTTAAATCTTATCAGAACCTTTACTAATTACTTGTTTGCTGAGAATATAGTAAACGTGTTTTAAATCTTTAAACGAAAATGTTAAACTGAATATAGAAATTTCATGTTAGTACTCTGACTCTGGCTACTAAGCATCTATGTTTAGATGATGCTTAAACCTTAATATATCTGGTTTTAAAACAGATTTTTTTATATTTTTTTAAACAAAAAGAGATTTTTAACCCTCTTATATAAAAAAAGAGCCATAAAAAGCCTTTATGAGTCCTATTAAGCCCTTTTATGAGCACTGTATTAATTTCTAGAAAAAAGAACTTATTTTACAATTTAAGATATGAGTTTTAAACAAAAATTTTGTTAATTTAGAATGCATGTTTTTAAAATAATTGTTTGAATTTAAAAACAAAATGTCTCAATTCCTAAAAGACAAAACGAAGAACTTACTTCGTTCAAGTGTTACTTATTTGAACATTACAACATCCGGGAGGACTGGTTTTGTCTTTTTTTGTTTAATATACAAAAAATCGATTATCTCGAGTTTTGTATTAGTTATTTTTATTTAAAATGATTCTTAAAACCCTAAAGTTAATTTTTTAAAACTTTAGAATATTTTAGTAAGATTTTTTAAAATTATTCTTAAAATTCTAAAACTAATTTATAAATTTTAGAATATTTTAGTAAGAGTTTTAAAAATAAATATATAGTCTTAAAATAGAACAATTTTCTTAAAATATTTGCTGTTTTTTTAAATTAGAAGAAACACTTTAAATTTTAGCATTTTTGAGAAATATACGAATTTTAAGAAATAAAAAGATAAATATTTACAAAATATTTTAAAGTAGTTAATATTTGTGTATTTAAAAAAAAAAATTAATTTGCTTTGCTTTAAGATTTTATTTAAGTTTTCCTATTTTTTTTTAATGTAAATTATATTCTTGATCATTTAGAATTAATGTTTTGAGTTTTGGTTTATTCATCTTCTAATTTATTCTGGTGTTCTTTTATTTTCGTCATTTGAAAAAGTATTTATGTTTATATTAATAATAATAATAATAATAATAAAAAAATATCAACTGTTTTTTGTTTAGCTTTATTACGTTTTCTTACAATAAATTGACAATGTTATGCAATAAATAAGTATTAATAATAATTTGGATGAAAATACCAAAAACATTAAATTAATTTTGATACTCTTGAAAAAATAAATCATAAATTCATAGGTTTTTCTCTTTAATATTTATGTGAGGTTTCATTTATTTCCCATTATTAAATTAATTATATAAATCAATCTGTATCGAGCCTTTTATATGAAACTTTTGTTTTTAATTATATTAATAATTATGTATGTTATGAGCCATATTCACATAAGTTTCAGTAGCATACTTCAGTCATTTCTATTATATCTGCATTTTGGGTACCTATAATATCTTAATTTAATTTTGTTTTTCTAAAAAGAAAATAAATAAAGCAATTAAATTCAATATATTTTCTTCTTTCAAAATTATTAATATTAAACATTTTTAATTTAACTGTAAATTTATTTTTAGTATTTAAACTTAAAGTTCGACACATCTTAATGTCCATACATTTTACTTACCTTTTTTTATTCATAAAGACTTCTCCAATTCTGATCATTAACAACATCGACAACTTCTTCAAGGCTTCCTTAAAATACTGCATTCTGTTGTGATTATTGATTGCATATTGTCCTATAAAAGCGTATACTTAGTCGTTATCTCCTATAAGTTACACAGAGAATAGAAGAGGCTACTCTTGGTCCAATATCATTAAGACTTTTCACTCCCGTTCTTGACTGAATTAACCATTAATGAAGTCTAAGTTTATCTTGCGGCCCTACCTATAGAAAGGCATTCCATCAAATCAAACCAACCAATCAAATTTCAGAGCTATACTAATTTTTGTAAAAATATTTGGAAATTTAGAACTATCTTTTTTAAAGACATTATCAAACTTAAAAAGCATATGAAGTTATGTAAGTACATTTGTTTAAGACCTGACTCTAAAGTGAGACAATATATAGAAGTTGTTTTGTGTAATTACAGAACTCGTTTAACAAACCTTTTAAAATTGCTTTAATGACTTAAAAATGTTGACTGGAGCGACAAACTACACTTCGACTTAAGGAATTAAAAAATTTGATTCCAGATCCACAATTATATTTTAAATAAATATCAAGTGCCGACATGAATGCATATATATATAGAATATTTTGCGGTCATTCATCCATTAATTTCATATATTACGATTATGCACATTGCCACTCGAATAACTGGTGGAAACATCCTTGAATTCAAATGAACTATATTTAAATTCCTCAGTGCACACGTCAGAATTTTTCGTAAGAAATGTTCTTTCGTGTCAGTCGGATATACTACCTGACGCCACCCTCGTCGTTTCGATGTTGATGAAATAAAAGGGTACCTCTAATACACTCGTTAAAATAGCAGACAGCTCATCACTGACTCTATTCAGAGGAAGAGGGAAAACTAACAACACTGATGTAGAAAAGCAGCTGGTAAACACATAGGAAGCAAACATTCCTTAATATCACTGCTACACCTTGAGTCAGCTTTGGCTCGTTGTGTGATTTAGTTTTTTTTATATTTAAAGAATTCCTCAGGTAATCGATTTTAACCAGGTGGCTTACAGCTGCTTACTTATATCAAAAGCAATTTGAATTTCATATAATTACAACTCTATGTTCAGGAGATATTTTTCGTAAAGTAATACTTTTTGTTTTAAATGTTAAAAATAATACAAGCATTCATATTTTAAAATTTGAATATTTAATAAGAACAAAACACAAAAATTCATATTTTAAACTTCTATAATATTGAAATTAATGATTAATGAGTTATCTTAGATTTGTTTAAAATATTTATTTTCATGTTTTTAAAACATTTTAATTTTGATAAAATTTAATTTAAAAATATTTTTAAAATTTTTGAAAATATATATTTACTTTTGTGCATTTTTTTTATTCAATGTTACATTTTTGAAAATATTACTTGAATTAGATAATTAATTAAATTTAACGTAAAATTTGTAAGATACAAACACTTTTTAATTTTACAATTGAAATGCAATATTAAAAAAAAATGTTTAAAAAATATGCGATGGAAAAATTTTAGAACAAAAAGACTTTAAAATGTCATATAAAGAAAAATAAGACTTTAAAAATATTCTCGAAAATACTTCAGATATATATATAGAGACATATATAGATAAGTGTTTATTTTATATTTAATCTTAAAAACAATATAAATTTTACAAAAAGATATTCGTTACAAAGTAACGGATCCAACTCGAAATTATGGTTACCTTGAATTTAAACATTCATGTTATTCATAAAATTAATGATGAATTGTAGACCCAAATAATATAGTGTATCAGACCTAAATTATTTATAAGTTTAAAGATGCAAAAATCTACAAATACACCTAAATTATGATTAAAGGTATACCCAAATTAAATGAAATGGACACATAATTAAATTATAATAAACTTGCCTTTATTTATGTGAAATAATTGCGCCTATAGCTTTATTTAAAAATCACCAAAAAGTATGCAAAATTCGAGTCATCGCCTTAAAAAAATGTTTGCGTTTAGAACGTTTGTTTAGAAACGTACATTTATTCCTCTCATTTTCACTTCCAACAAAAATTCAACTGGGTTAAAAAGTTTCATACAGGTCGCAATTGCTTAATTCGATACTTGAGTAATTCGATTTTCTACCACAATTCGATACTTTTTTATGTTTAATTTCGATGCCTTCACAATTCGATAAATCAAGAATTCGTTATTTTGTTGATTAAAATTCCTAAGAAAAGCAATTGGCTAATTAGATTTAAAACAAAATATATTGAAAATGGCTTCATTATATTTAAAATCTGTGTCTCTATTAATCAAGCTATGGAAAGTAGTTTCAAGAGTACAGAAGTCTATGTAAAGATTCGTTTATTCGCTTAAAAAAAACTAGTTCGTTCATAAAATGTCAGATTCCGCGAAAATAAAAAAAAAAAATATTTATTAAAAGAATTTCTTCAATAATTTGTTTTCAATATTTCGAAAATTTCACAATTCGATAACCTCGATATTTCGATATTTTTAAAGGTCTGTTGGGGAATCGAATTAAGCAATTTCGACCTGTATCTAACTACTTCAATAATATCTACTTTTTCAATAATAATAAAAATAGCTAAATTTTTTTATTTAATTTTGAGTGTATGATCATAAAATTTCCGATTTTCCCGTCGACTTGCTGAGTTGAGTCGAACGCGACGACGTCAAATCGACTTCAGTCGAGCCGGAAAAATCGATCAACTAATTAAACAAATCTTACAGAGTGTTGAATTGGAAAACAATCAAAAATTCAATAAGATTTCAAATAGTTTAAATTATATTGAAAACAATATTTTTTTAACAAAAAATGTTATCAAAATTAATGTTTATAAAATATTCAAAACAATATACAAATTAAAGTTTTAGATTTAAAAAAAAAAATTAAATTGTTGAAAACAAAACTTGTTTTAAAATTTTTAAATATAAAATTGAATAACGAATCAGTAAGATTGTTAAACAAAATTGTTAAAATTCTATTTTTTCTAACGTTAAAAGTTTAAATTCGAGAATTTTGTTTTAAAAACAAAAATTGTTACGATTCGATATAAAAAATAAATTGTTTGAAAATAATAATACAAATAGAATTTTAAGATTAAATAAAATTAAATAATACAATTTAAAAGCGATTTTTTTTAAACAAAGTATAAACTATAAAAAATCACATTAAAACTAAATGTAATTCAATTGTAAAAACGTGTCTAATTTTAAAAGTTTAGCTTTGTAGGGCTCATTTCGAATATTTTTTGAATTAATAAAGTTTAAAATAGATTATTTTTACTTTGAAATGTTTGTATGAATTGTAATATGCATCGAAAAATCTCTGTAAATTAAAAAAGTAATGCAAAGTAACCCAAAAATATTTCGTTACATAGGGCTTTTTTTTAATAGTTTTGAGGGATTTTTAGGGCTCTAAAAGGCTTATTTTTAACTCGATGACATTTGTATGAACCTGTAAGAAAAGTGTTATAACCTTCAAATTATTTTAATCCTGGAAATTATATATTTGAGACATAGCTTTAGAAGCTTACACTTTACAATTTCAAGAATTTCTTAAACTCTTAGTTCTTAATCAATTTGGAAAATTAAACTTTTTTGTTTATTGAGCGTATTCCGATGCTCACCCTTCAACATGAAAATTAAATCAAAAATGTCTTTCATTGTTTATCTTTTACAAATTTGTCTTTTATTTTTTCGGATAATGAGGTTTTTTCTTTCAAAATTAAAGCACTTACGTATTGATCTAAAACATTTCCAAATCCAAACTTATAATATCCAAACAGAATATTTTATGTTTTAATTATTGATAGAAATAATATGATTATAATGTGATTACATTAACTATAAAAACAGCATTCCTTAATTCGTTGTGGGATTTTCTATTCTACATTTCGAATATTTTCAGTGAAATTCAGATCTTAAAACTTAACCTTGATTGTTAATTTTCTAAATTAAACTGATTACAGTTAAACATTTATGAATGTTCATTTGGGACTCTAATTATATTATAAAAGCATTGAACTGCAAACAATAAAAAGATAACTGAAATTCTAAAAAAAGCTCGATGGAAAATTCATTAATAGTGAAGGTTCGTGGACACTGGACAAGACAATGACATTCATATCTGGTATCATTCCAAACCACAAGAATATACAAAACACCAACATATTTAATGGAAGCATTGTACACATAACATAACAACAGAAAATCCATTTTACAACCCTAATTATTTTAACTAAATAACCATTGTCGGATGGCTTTGAACAAATCAATACAATCAAATCAAAATCAGATTACATTTACGGTAAAACAAATGCAATTTGTATGTTAGTCAGTTAATTACATACATATTTCTTGTCGGAACTAGCTTCTCGTGGTTTCCACTTTGTTGGTTCTGTTTGCGTCTTTGTAGCAAGTATCATCTCGACCTAATAAGGAAGTGATTATATATAGTGAGAGGATAAATTGCTTTAATAGTTTAGTGAACCCGGTTTTACTTAAAAGTTATGAGAAGTGTTTTATTATTGAGATTTTTGGTTTTGAACAAATAATTAATAAATTAGAGGAATTTAAGTAATTTTGTTTGCAAAATTCGGTTTTTAGTACGGAATAAAGTTATTATAAATCCGACATATTTAAACTTATTATGGCGTTATACACATCGTGTTAGATTATTATATGGATGTTAATATTCCCCAAGATAATTTTATTTAATGAAGAAAAAGAACAAAAATAGCTGGAGATGAACTTGACTAAACAATACCCACCTCGTTTGTTTGTTTTTAGGGATTTTTTTTAAATAACCTTATTACTTGCTTTGTCCGTCTGTCTGCTGTATACCTTTTTAAACGCAGATTTGAAGAGGTAAATATTGTCCGAAATGGATGTGTGATGCCTCATTTTAAAGGCCTATTTGACTACTACGAACTGTTATTAACAGAATTTCGATTGGTCGACATCAGTTGGCGTTTTAGGTTTTTTTTAAATTTTAGTAAAGATAACCTTATCCGATTCTCAAGTTTGATACCGGTTTTAAAAGTACTTTTGTAATACCTCTTGCATTTTTGAAGAAAAAGCTCTAATGGTTTTCAGGATCCTTAAGGTAGTTGGTTGGTGTAGGAGCTAGCACTCTCGCTTGCCAGTCTGACGATTCTGAGTTCGATACTCAGTGCACACGTCAGAATTTTTCGTAAGAAATTTTCTTTCGTGTGAGTCGGATATACTATCTGACGCC
>JXPG01035212.1:0-11516 GCA_001015175.1 Megaselia abdita
ACTAAACTCGCGATTTTTTTTAAATACTAAATTTTCAATTTTAGTAGTTTTTTTTTTTAAATACTAAATTTGCAATTTTTTTTGTTAAATACTGAACTCGGGGTTTTTTTGTAGAGGATTTTTTTTTTAAACTAAATTCGCGATTTTTTGTAGATTTTTTTTTAATGCTAAACTTGCGATTTTATGTGAAATGTTTTTTTAAAGTGTTTTTTTTTAAAGATACTTAACTCGCCATTTTATGTGAAGGATTTTTTTAAAATGCTAAACTCGCGATTTTCTTTTCAGTTTTTATTTTTAAATAGACGGTTTTTGTATATGTTTTTTTTTAAATGAGAAACAATTTTATATACTAAACTCTCGATTTTTTGTAGAGCCTTTTTATCTTAAATACTAAATTCGCGATTTTTTGTATAGTTTTTTTTGTTAAATACTGAACTCGCGTTTGATATGTTTTTTTTTTTTTTTNTAGACGGTTTTTGTATAGGTTTTTTTTTTTAAATGAGAAACAATTTTATATACTAAACTCTCGATTTTTTGTAGAGCCCTTATTTTCTCAAATACTAAACTCGCAATTTTATGTAGAGGATTTGTCTTTAAATACTAGACTCGCGATTTTTTGTAGATTTTTGTTTTTTAAATACTGAACTTGTGATTTTATGTTAAGGGTTTCTTTAAAGTGTTTTTTTTTAAAGATACTTAACTCGCCATTTTATGTGAAGGATTTTTTAAAAATGCTAAACTCGCGATTTTCTTTTCAGTTTTTATTTTTAAATAGACGGTTTTTGTATATGTTTTTTTTTAAATGAGAAACAATTTTATATACTAAACTCTCGATTTTTTGTAGAGCCTTTTTATCTTAAATACTAAATTCGCGATTTTTTGTATAGTTTTTTTTGTTAAATACTGAACTCGCGTTTGATATGTTTTTTTTTTTTTTTAATTTTAAACTCGCAATTTTATGTAGAGAATTTTCTTAAAATACTAATTTCGCGATTTTTTTAAAAGTTTTTTGTTTAAAATACTAAACTCTCGATTTTATGTGAAGGATTTTTTTTAAATACTAAACTCTCGTTTTTTTTGTTGCTTTTTTTTATACTAAACTCACGATTTGTTGTAGTGCGTTTTTTTTTAAATACTAAATTCGCGATTTTTTTTTTGAATACTAAACTTGCCATTTTTTTTTAGTTTTTATTTTTTAATACTAATAATAAATTTTAAATTTTTTGTAGAGCTCTTTTTTTTAATACTAAACTTGCAAATTGTTGTCGCGTTTTTGTGTATTATTTTTTTTTTATACTTAACTCTCGATATTTTGTAGAGCCCTTTTTTCTTAAATACTAAATTCGCAATTTTCTGTAGAGGATTTACTAGACTCGCGATTTTTTTAGAGGTTTTTTTTTTTGTTAAAATACTAAACACGCAATTTTTTGTAGATTGTTTTTTTTTTTAAATTCTAAGCTCGCGATTTTTTGTAGTAGTTTTTTTTGTTAAATACTGAGCTTGCGATTTTATGTGAAGTGTTTTAAAACTAAACTCTCGATTTTTTTTAAAGATACTGAACTCTCGATTTTCTTTTAAGTTTTTATTTTAAATAGAGGTTTTTTTTTTTAATGAAAAACAATTTCATATACTAAACTCCCGATTTTTTGTAGAGGACTTTTTTCTTAAATACTAAATTCGCGATTTTTTGTAGGGTGTGTTGTTTGTTAAATACTGAACTCGCGATTTGATATAGAGTGTTTGTTTTTTTCAAATACTAAACTCGCAATTTTTTGTAGAATTTTTTTTTCTTAAATACTAAACCCCCGATTTTGTGTGAAGTGTTTTTTTAAAGATACTAAACTGTAGATTTTATATGGAGTGTATTTTTTAAAGATACCAATCCTTCGATTTTTTTAAAGTGTGTTTCTTAAAGATACAGAATTCGCGATTTTTTTGTTAAATACTGATATTGCGATTTTATATAGAGTATTTTTTTTTCAAATACTAAACTCTCGATTTTTTGTTGAGTTTTTTTTTTTAAACACTAAACTCGAGTTGTTAAGCTCTCGATTTTTTCAAATACTTCATGGTAGTGTTAAAGTAAAATGTCGAGAGATTGCGGTATAGAATCAAGCTTCTGTGTTATGTGCTCTTCGAAGCGCTGAGCAATATCTGGTGTTTTAAGGGCTTCTACATTATATTTGCGTTGTTTGTTGTTATTTGTAGGCCTAATTGAGAAGATTTTTCAACGCAATCGTGCTCTTACTAGATGGTGGTCGGAGTCAAAATGAACGTCAATCGATTTGCTTGTGGATCTCGGGGTGTTGGGAGAAAGTGCTGCTCACCCCAAGATTTCTTGCTGTATATTCAGCTTGAATTATGAGAGGGTATGCTTCTTTATTCAACTTATAGTAAATTATTAAGAAAAATAAAAGAACTCACCATTGTTCTCTTAACTCAACAATGACAAAAGAAAAGACAACTCTTAAAAACCTCTTGATTTGAATTTTTATCTAAAACTAATGAAACATCACCTATCAGACATAAACCTCTTCCCTCAACCAACCCAAAGAGAATATACAAAAAAAAAATCTCAAATCATCACATATAATAATTTCATTCAATGAATTCATCTAAGTAATCAAACCCAATACGTCCATCCATCCATCCCCAAAGACCATCAGTGACGAGACATATATTCATAATATTCATTTCAAAACCATACGATTCGAGACTTCAAGGAAACCCGATATTCTCTCATGGATAATAACTTGTCAAAATCAATTTTGCTGAAAAAATGTTCTGCTCATAAAAATTTCATATAGGAAAATCCTAATAAAAGTGGTTTCAGTCGGTGATGAGTTGGGAAGAACAAAATCCTCTTATGTGTGGTTTGCATCAGTGCATCATCATAGTATCAGTATCTATCAACAGCCAGCCAGCAGAAGCATCCTTCACACTTTATAAGGATAATAAATTGAATTTGATTCAATTTCAATATAAATAAATTTTATATTTATGGGTTTTCAAAATCGAAGTCGGTCGGTCGGGTAGATTTAGTCGACAGTCTGATGATGATTATAATAAGGATGGGATACGAGAATGAAAATGAGAAACGTGTTTCTATATGCAAACCAAACAAAATTTATGGATGTGCGAAATGTAAAGTAAAGTCATAAATATTGGCAATTGTCCGCAAATGTCTAAATATATTTTATTTGTTTTACTTATGTTCTTGTTTATGCAGACAAACGGACATGTCAAGTCACATGTGATATGCTACGGTGGCGGATTGGAAAACATGGTTATTTAGTGAATTTATTTATACGCTTTTTAATAAGGGTTGTTTGATTTGGAAGGATGGGGTTTTCAAGGTCTTGAGGATAGGTTGACGATTTTTTAAAAATAATTTTGATGGGCAGTTTCGCGTTTTCTTAAATATAGGATTGACCGTTGTTTTCGGAGGGACTCACCTATAATCATGACAATAAGCAATACATTTAGAATTTGAGTCAGTTTTTTACTTTATGAAGTTTTTTACTATATAATGGAGAAGTAGACAGGAAGTTTTTACCATTAATCTAATATCCTATAGCAGGAATGTTGAATGCTGTTTTATGTGGTGCATAATCAGACATACGATCAAACAATTGCATTAATTCTTAATATAAAATGAGCCCATGCGCTTTACTAATATTTATTTATTTTTTCTAATATACTTTCTTATTTTTAATAATAATATAAATTTTTGAGATTTTGATACTGAATGAAAAGGAAACAATTTTGATTTAAATCATCTTTTCTCGTTTTTTGTTGAGAAGTTAACCGAATTACAAGTCCTATTTGTAGTTTATGTGGTCTCTAAACATTTCTGCATCATCAGATTTTAAGTTTGTTCCACTCGAGAATGTCCCATAAGACTCATTTATCAAGATCTCTGTTTAAATAGCTTTATCCCGATTTCTGTTGAGAATTACACAGAAAAAACTGATATTTTTAAATCCTAATATCTTGAAAACAGCTTCAATATTCTCGAAAAGTTTTCAAATCTATTTACAGGGCTCATACAAATCTCATCAGGTTAAAAATATTTACTTATTTACAGAGATTTTTCGATGCATATTATACATTTAAAAATAAACATCTTCAAAATTCTAAAATGTTAAATTAAATTTCTAAAATCCTAGCTTTTTGTTTTAAATCATTAAATAATCTTCAAAATCATAACAAATCTTAAAATTATTAGAAAAATTCAAAAATAAACCAAAACGAAGAAAATCAGATTAAAAAATTAGAATAATTTAAGAATGTTTATATAAGAAATTTATAAAATCTTAAAGTTATTATAAAATCTACATAATTTAAAAAAAAAACAATATTAAAAATTCTAAAAATATTAGAAAATTCAAAAAGCTTTAACTAAATATTAGAAACTCCTTAGAAATCTCAAAAACATAACAACAAATTAAAATTATTTAAAAATCTTTGAATTCTAAACCAAAAGTTCTTGATTTTTTTTATAAACTTTAATATTGAAAAATCATTAGAAAATTTCCAAAATGTTAATCAACTCTAAGAACTTCTAAAAAAATATTTAAAATTCTACCAAAATCTGAAAAGTTATTAGAAATTCTTCAAAAACCTAAAAAAAATAACTTTAAAATCATCAAGATATCTAAAATTTCTTGCTAAAAAATTTCATATTGGTTTTCAAATCATATTCAAGCAATTACTTAAAACTTCTAAAAACATTTAGAAAATATTAACATTTCTAAAACAAAATTCCTAACTTTAGAAAATAAACCAAAATCTAAAAATCTTTAAGATTAATAAAAAATCTATGAACAAAAAACTAAAACTTTATAATTAAAGCTCTTAAAAACATTTTAAGAATTCAACCAAATCTTAAAGAAGAAAACAAATTTAGAATTTAAAAATACTTTCAAATGTGAAGAAAAAGTATTAAATAACTTGAACTCACTGAAAAAAGCCAAAAACTAAAAAAAAATTGTTCAAATAAAATATCTTAAAAAATCTTAAAATAAAATTACGTAATTTAAAAAATCTATATATACTTAAAATTTAAGAAATTCTAAAATTATTCAAAAAATTCAAATTATTCAAAAAAATTATCAAATTTAAAAAATAAATCCAAAAACTTCCGAAAATCTTAAAAATTATTAGTAAATCTAACAAAACTTAAAAAAAATCTTAACAAAATCTTAAACATTTTTTAAAAACATAAAAACATCTATATAAAAGTATAAAAAATTGTTGAAATCTTTATTAGAAATTATAAAAAATACAAACAAAATATATTATCTTTAAAATTATTAAAAAAATTCAAAAACTAAAACTTTATAATTCAAACTCTTAAGAACATTTTAAGAATAAACAAAAATCTTTTGGAAAATTTAAAGATTATTCTATTATTTTTCTGACTATTTTTTGTTTTTTTTGAATTTTGTTTTAATGATTTTAGAATTTTTCTTTAGATTTTTTTTATTTAAAAAAAAAAGTGTTTCGGGATTCTAATATTTGTTTGGGTTTTTTGTTAGGATTTTGGAAGCTTGGTAGTAATTTGAAGATTATTAGATGATTTTGTTAGGATTTCGGAGATTTTGTAAAAGTATGGTAGATTTTCCAGTGATTTTAATATTTTGTTAGGATTTCAAAGATTTCTGCTAGGATTTCTTAAAATATAAAGAAATATAAAAATACTATTATGAAATCATATTTTTAAAATTCTAAGCAAAACATTAAAAATTATTTATTTTTAAACTTACTGATCCTAATTTTGTTTAAAAAGAACATTTTTTTGTTATAGTATTTCGAATTGTAACAATTAAACAACTTTGTAGATTTATAAAAATGTTAATCAAATTTAAATTTTTGTTCAAGAATTAATTTTAGATAATTTTAGAAAAAAAAAAGTCTTTTTAAACCCTTGAGAGCATTCAAACCCTATTTAAAAAAAAACCTTATGTAAAGAAGCATTATTGAATAAAGTATTCAACTTTGCATTATTTTATATTTTACCGGAATTTGTTCATGATATACAATGATACAATGTTCTTACAAGTAATATCAAATAAAAACAAGAAAGAGATCGACTAAAGGAAATTTTAAAATTAGACCAGTTTTAAAAATTGAATTTGAATTTAGAGATTGCAATTTAAACAATATTTCGGAAATGAAATTTTCGTTTTAAAAGAAAAATCTGAATAACTTTAAAAATCAATGTAAAACTTTCAAAATTAGACAAATTAAAAAATAAATTGAAGCTCAAGTAATTTTAAATTTTTTATTATTTATGAAATCATGAAGCTTTAGAATCTTCAAAAATATTCATTTATGATGAAGGATCAATTTGTTTTTCAAATGTTTTTAATTAAACATTATAAATCTTCGAATTGCATATTTTATTTTGAAGACAATCAAGATTAAAACTAAATTCTAGAAATTTATATTTTTAAATATTTTTATTATGATAAATATATATTGGGTAAATTTTTAATTTATGTTTTATTTTTTTTTTTTTTTTTCTATACTTTTGAAAGTTAATAATTTTATTAATTTAGAAACACAATAATTGATATTATTTCTAAAAATTTTGACCTGGTTCTTAAGATATATGAATATTATATTTTTAAATAAAATTTTAAGAAATCTGTATTTAGATTCGAACATTTTTTGAATTCAATATTATTTAAAATTCTTATTTTCAACTTAAACAAAATGAAAATAATTCTTTAATTTTGAAATGTTTATTCGCTTTGTTTTTTAATATTTATTTAAATTTAACATAAAATTTTAAACATAAATCTCCATTGTTTTTTAAAAAAAATATTTTTTTTTTATTTTACAACTCCATTAATTTTAAAAAAAAATATAACAAACATTTTTGTAAATAATACTTTAAAAATATACTTTAGGAATTCAAAGATATATAGGTATATTTTTAAGCAAAAGGAGCCTTTTTTAGCAATAAAAAGTTATTATATTAAAAAAAAAAATTAAACTAAATTTATTTTGAAAAAAGTTACAAAGAATTTGCATAAAATAGTTATCAAGTTCATAATTTATAAATATTTGAATATAGAAAATATTTAAATTTCAATATTTTATATTTTGATAAATATAATGTTTTTGGTAAGAAATAAAATATAATAAAAAACTAGATCACATAACGAGCCAAAAGATTCAAGGTTCTATTTGAATAAGCAAACTTAAAACCTGATGATGCAGAAATGTTTAGAGCAAAAGCGATTTTAACAGAGATCTTGATAAATTAGTCTTATGTGAAACAAACTTAAAATCTGATGATGCAGAAATTTTTAGAGACCCCATAAACTATAAATAGGCTTTACGACTCGGTCGAATTCTCAACAGAAATCAGATAAAAGATTATTTAAATAAAAATTGCTGCCTTTTCCTTCTAATTATCTAAAATCTCTAAAAACAATATTATTTTTAAAAATAATATCTAATTACAAATTAGAAACTATCTTAGAACGAAAAAATATAAATATTAGTAAATGATTTGAAAAAAGCTCAAGGCCGATCTGAAAATAATGACCGACCTTGAATAAATTTAAATCATGTTGCGAAGTGTCACATCAATGCATATATTAAAACCCGCGTACGTTCAATTCTTCTGGTGATCTTCTCTTGAATGATTGTATTTCCAACTTTTCTTTCGTTGCCTTCGTGCCAAGCTAAAAGCTCGTTCGGCTTCGACGGCTAAAATTTTTCTAATGTTCACCAGAATAAAGCCAGTTGGAATTTCACTTTGCCTATCTATCTTTGCCTATGTATGTCTATCCTTCTGTTCGTAACCTCTCTCAAAAACTCTAAACAAGTTCTTGTTTGATTCTGAAAATGTCCACGACTCGATCCTAGAGCTGATATTGCGCATGTCTTGTAGATCTGCAGTTTTGTGGTTATTCATAAAAACCTATGATATGAGAGCACGTTTGTTTTGAGTTCTTGCGTGATGAACTGTCTTTAACAAGGCTTAGCAAATACATTGACTATTTCGAGCATAAGCTTCAATATTTGGGTTAGTAGATTTCTGCTCTACTAAATGTACTTTGATTTCTTCATATTTTTTTTTGACGTATTGTTAATCTTCGTATAGCTTCCTTCCAGATTTTCGCTCTGTGTAGTTTAAGCGTAGTACTATGAAGCACAGCGTGATGGTTATGATACTATGCACTTTTCGTAGTAGATTAGTGCTTAGTAGCACTAAGTTAGTTCTGACGCAGCAGGATGAAGATCTTGTCAGAGGTAGATCTTTCATGTCTGAATCCGCCTTGATATTCTCCAATCATGATGATGGTGATATCTGTGCATGGTTGCAAAATGTAATTAACAAGTGTCTACATCTAGTGTTTTCCTCCCATCTATTTCCTCTTTTGTCACCATAAACCAACACATTTCCAGAGAAAAAAGCCATGAAAACCCCATCATCCCCTACATAAGAAACTGACATCATTCCACCAAATTATCAACTTTGCATACAGTCAGTTCTAAATATGACGATATGGTTCCCACTTTCAGTTCAATATCAGTCAATGTACATCCATATCACGTTCATAAACACTTAGGCTATGAATAGATTCTCTGATAGATTACTTAAGCTACGCTAAACTGACTTTGGGTGTCAGTATTCAGTATCAATCGTACAATGCTCAATGTAAATAGTCCCGGCCGAGATCGGTATATTCCAGCTGATCCAGTGCAACCTCTATCGTTTTTGGATTATTCGCAATTAATAATCAGTGTACTTTGTGATTTTCTGAAAATTGTAGTGTTGAGTGTTCCAGTTTTGCTAAAATTACTGCTGAGACTTTTTCTCCCACAAGAAGAAAAATGTATTGACGGGGACAAGGTTTTGATTACAGGAGGAGCGAATGGAATCGGTAAAGCTTTAGCTTTGCAATTTTCAAGACGCGATTGTAAGATTGTGATTATTGATATCGATAAAGAAGCTTTAGATGTTCTTGTGGAGGAACTTAAGTTGATCGGAGTGGATGTTGTTGGATATCATTTGGACGTGACTGATGAGAAACAGATTATCAAGATGAAAGAAGAAATTGGATCAATCGATATTTTGGTCAATAATGCCGGAATTATGCCTTTATTATCTTTAAGAGAGGGAAAATTCAAAGATGTAGAAAGGATTGTTAAAGTTAACTTTTCATCCGATATTTTGGTAAGACGAAAGTTTTTTTTATAAATTTTAAAAAATCTTGATTCTTTCAGATGATAAGGACATTTATAGATGATATGCTTGAAAGGAAGAAAGGACACATTGTACAAATTTCTTCAATGTCTGTTCTTCATTCATTGCCATTTGCGTCAACTTATACTGGGACAAGATGGGCGGTTACAGGCTTGGTGACCGCTTTTGAAGAGGAGTTAAAGATTGACGGTTATGATTTCATTAAGTTTACAACTGCATATCCTTATTTTGTAGCCACAAGAAAGGATTTAATGGATTCTGTGAGGCTGAGGTGAGTTCGTTATTTATATGGTTTACCATGAAACCTTTAATTTTAATTGATTTACCAAACAAAAAATTACAAAATGTTTCCTAATTTTAATTGCAACTATATATTCATCAGATTCCCACCCATCACAACATCCTACACAGCACAAAAAATAGTTGAAGGAATTCTTCGAAATCAACGCCACATAGTGATTCCTTCTTTCAATCAATACGTTCTGCCATTCCTCAAGATCCTGCCATATGAAGTCGTCAGTTTAGTTAGGAAACACATCCTTCGGGAATCGGAGAGCAAAGCTTTTGAAAATGCAAGGGATTTAGTTGTATCAGATTGAAATTCCATTCCGGTTCCGGTGATGCATCCTTTATCCCATAGTTTCATTCAAATAATAAAAAATATCTACTTTTATTGTCTTTATTTTATGCAAATAAACCGTCAACTATAAAAAACTATAAATATTTTTATGACGACTATTTTATGTGGATACATTTGACCGTCCATTCTTTCATCTATTCTATATCCATCCATTTTTTACGATCTCCTTTGGCTCCTGAAATTCTGCTCCCGGGTGTTTTCCTCCTTTTCTAGCCGAAAGATAAATCCATTCCCATAAAATATGCAATTACTTAAACTGAGAAAAGCTTCTCGTTTTCGAAAAGGAGTCATAAAAACCTATTCAAATTCAAATCGTGAATCCTTTTTTTATGACATTTTACATATATCTATAATGCTATTATACATTCAACATATCGCCGTTTTTTATAACCATCTTATTTTACGGTTCTTGGGTTTACAATGGTGAAATCAATTGAGTTCAAAAGGGAAGTTTCTAAAAATATGAACATGGTGAATCTTACATTTTACATGGTTTGTGGGAGATGTTTTGGTACTGTCATGGATAGAATTTCGCTAAACAAAATATTCAAAAAACTTAAGGTGTTTAATTATTTGTGTGGTTTTATAATTTCTTGAAAATTTGTATTTTTTATATTTTTTATTATTTTATATATTGAAAAATAAAAAAAAATAAAAAAAAGAAGGACAAGATAAATAAAAAATGTTTTCAAAGCCCAACACAAAAAGTTTTATTCTTTTACACTAAGAAACTAACTTTGTATCTAACTTATTTATCAAATTCATTACGAAACTTTGAATGAGTTTTTATCGGATAAACGAAAGAAGACATATAAAATAGAGTTAACCAACAAAAAAACGATGCAAACCTGTCAAAAGACTGATTTCTTTAAGTTCAACTTAAACAGTGGGAATCTACGGACATACTTTTTTTTATTTCAAACAAAGCGAATCAATATTCCAAGAAGCAAAGTTATTGCAATGATCAAAACTATTTGGCTTGAATTTAAATTAGCTTGAATACAAAAATTGTTAAAATTTACTACTTTTTGTCAGCGTAAGAAACTAGAAAATTATGTTGAATTTCATCTAAAGATATCTGCTATTCTGAATACAATAAAAATTCCTATTGGTTATTTCAAACTTCTTAATTTTGGTTGGCTAAAAATCACATCTACACTGAACAAAACTGGACAATATTTTACTAGGCTTAGTTTCATTTTTGTAGCTTTACAAATGTTACATATTATTGTTCCTTAATCTTTAGAAGGACAGACGGACGAAACAGCTTTATAAACAAAAAGAGATTTTAGAAAAAGTTTTGAAACATTTTTAAACCCATTTTAGAGTATCTTGCAGTTTTTTGAGTTGCACACTGTACACATTCGAAAATAGAAAGAAATAAAAAATGTTATAAACATGTAAAGAAGATATAAATTATGAACGACACTCATTTAAATATTAATCATGCATAAGATTTACATTTGAAATATGTAACACTGCTGCATATTGAAAATGCGAGGACTTGGAAATAAAACAAACATTAAGATTTGTTATTATTCCTTGATGATTCGTTTAATTTTTAAAGTAATATTTTTTATAAATTAATATTATTTCTTACAAATATTGTAATTTCTTTGGATATTTGCAAAATTAGCATTTTTTTTT